>JACEII010000229.1:59629-107675 GCA_014332785.1 Antheraea mylitta | reverse complement strand
CTTAGCGGTACCTGACAGAAGGGGGCAGCCGACCAAAGACCAATTGACCCAAGACCCCAAATGACCCGAGACCAACCGACCCCGACCGACCGACCAGGACAAGACAGAGACAAACACACAAGCGACACCAAAGAGATCAGCCGACCAAAGACCAATTGACCCAAGACCACAAACGACCCGAGACCAACCGACCCCGACCGACCGACCAAGACAAGACAAAGACAGACACACAAGCAACACCCGACAACAAGCGATAAACAGACGAATGAAATTTTTGGCCTTTCCACGGCCTAAATAGGTTCGCGGCGACGGGCGCGGCTCCTACGACCATCGCCTCAGCGAACGTTAAGGCGGCCTGTAATCTGAGGTGACCGTCCGGCCTCTGCGCCTCACTCTACCACGCCGTGACGCGGTTGCCGTCGGAGCGCGTTCTCTCGACCTTTCCGCGTCCTCCTTAACAAGCATCACACTCTCGCAGAATTTCGCGACGGCGATCCACGATGCTTCGTCCTTGACCAAGGCAGCCACTACAGCCGGCAAGGACAAATCTGCTCCAATCGCAGCAACAAGCTCAGCCCGCTGAACGTCCCAAGCAGGACACTCCTGAAAAGTATGCAGGGCTGTGTCTGTGTCACAGTGATCGCAGTGGTGACACCTCGTCGAGGTTTCACGCCTCGCTATCCGACATAGGTAGTCTCCAAAGCACCCATGGCCAGTTAACATCTGAATTAAACGAAAGGAGAGTGACCCGTGTGGTCTGTTCACCTATTCCTTTAATTTCGGGCGGATTGCTTCCACTGTCATAATCCCGTATCTCGGTACAGCAAGATCTTTCAGCCATTCGTCGAGTACCTCTTCCTGCAGATGAGCCTTCAATGCTTGTATCTCCCTGGGCGCGATTCTCTCGCACCTTGTCGTTCTTCTGGAGCGCCACTCATATATGGCGGCGTGTGCTTGGGCCACCAACTCCCAGGGTGGAGAGCTCGCCAGGAGACAGGCCGCTTCACCCGCAATGGTGCGGTAGTCACGTATGGTTCTGATGGCCATAATCTTTTGAACCTTTCGCAGAATGCCTATGTTAGTTGGAGACATGGCCTCACTCCATACAGGGGCCCCATACAGCATCATGGCTCTTATGACTGACGAGTATAACGAGCGGCACTCGTGACCAGCACCGCCGAGGTTTAGGCAAGGCAAGTCTAACCTAGCCTAACCAAAGTGAGAGAAAAGAGCAAGATGGCCAACTTTCAGCGAGCGCAGTGCATTTAAAACCTAACCTTTTTAAAACAAGTATTCAATACGTATTTAGCTTTTTGTAATAACACCGATAATGTTTAACACTATCGGTTAATACCTCTTTTGATCTTCTTTCATTTGTATATCCGTCCACTTTTTTTTTTTTATAACGTGGGGAAATCCTTTATGGATACCCACCCTCCCGGGGGAGAGGGTGGATTATGTCCGACTCGCACGGACTAAAACCCCACGGTGTACCGTCAGACCGTGTTGTTGGGGCGGCAAGGGATCGTTCTAGCTAATCAGCCTTGTAGAGCCGCCCCAACGGTCCGCCCGGCGGAAGGTAGCCGCCGGGCTCCTACCTATAGAGTGGCAGACTGGGCACACACCAGCTGCCTCCCCTCGTCCGCCGGACCTGTGCAATGAAGGGAAAAGCCCCCCGGCTGCATCCCCTCAGGTCCGGCTACAGTGGCAGGAGGAGTTGGGCAAAACGCCGCCTCCTCCTGCCAGTCCTCTGTTGGCGGAGACGGCCACTTAGAGGATCTACCTCGCGGGCCCTCCCTGCCGCCTCCTTTTGCGAAATGACCTCTTCGCAAAAGGAGGCCATTGCTCGCCACGCCTGTTTGCTGCCGAGCATGGCCATTCTCATTCATCCCTATCCATTCTCGCAGGGTGGGGCGGACGGCTTCGACGGTGTACGTCCCAAAGCGCGCGTCCGCCAGGTCCTGCATCCACCTCTCTATCGCCCCCTCCCGTACATCCCTCCTTTTAACCTCTATCTCCCTGGGAGCCGGAGGCTCCCCAGTGCATTTCCTCGCCGCCGTGAATTCATATACGGCGGCGAGAACTCCTGCCTCCAGCTCCCAGGGAAGGGAGCCGGCGTGCGTGAAGGCCGCCGCAGAAGACACCGTGCGGTACGCCCGGATCGCCCTCAGTGCCACTGTGCGCTGCGCATTACGCAGCACGCGCACGTTCCCGGCACCGAGGGCGTCTGCCCAGACCGGTGCCCCGTAGGTGGCCATTGCCCGCACTACTCCCATGAAGAGTCGACGGCACCCGGCACCCAGCCCCCCAATATTGGGGAGCAACCGGCCGAGTGCCGCCGTTACCCCAGCTATTCGCGGCCCGAGCCCCGCAAAATGGGGCTCGAACCGCCAGCGCCCGTCCAAGGTGAGGCCTAAGTACTTCATTTGGGCCCCCACCCTGATACGGGCGCCCTCCACCATTATTTGGGCCCCAGGAGGTGGCCCCCGCCGAGGCCCATGAAAAAGTATGGAACACATGTCGGCTTATATGAGCTTATTTCTCCATGTAACATTCTCATAACACGCCAATTTATAACTCAATAATTTCTGTCACTGGTGCTACTACTTTTTATACTTAGCTCTTACCGTAATCACTTACCTTTAGATTTCACCACCGCCGTTGCAAAACTTCGAAATAATGAACACTGCAAATTATCCGGATCTTCCCGAGGTTTCGAGAGAGTACCGATTGCCGTGTCACTCCGACATCCGAATACTGCTAAAGTGATCGGTCATCTCCGATTTTGAAATTACATAATAATTCTATAATTAAATTTGCAATAATTTTTCAAAAACACATGTTATTAATATGTCAATTACATTGAAACATGATTGATCCTATCACCCAATTAATATATATTATGTCATCTAAGACATATTTTTATTCTAGTTTCAATTTTAGCTTGTATTACGAGAGGTATTTACACCATATAAGGAAAATTTAGAGTGTACATACGTTTTATAGCTTCTGGGTATAGACACTGGAAACGTATTTCCCAGATATGTATTTGTTTCTGTTTGTTAAACCTAGAACTCTGTTAGCGTTACATCATTAACAGAATTCAATTAAAAGTGTTGTGATTTATATCGTAACAAACATAACACCTATTCAAATACCTCGTATATTATCCCATAATATATGTATGTATAAGATGTAATTATGTTCGTGTACTAAACATATTTTTTTAAAGAATCTGCTATTTTCCAGTCTGGATGCTTGATAAAGGGAGATGTATATTATATTATTACCAGAATAAAAAATATACTATTTCTGAAAACCGAAGTAACAACTAGTATTCTACACAAACACATAAACGCACAGTGGGAGATAAAGCTGCGTGAAGATGCATAGATGGATGAAACATGAATACCTTGAATCTTTATAGTTTTGAATCTCTAAACTAATATTATAAAGCTGAAGGGTTTGTTCGTTTGGTTGAACGCGCTAATCTTAGAAACTACTGGGGGCCTACCCAAGTTGCTTATCGACAATCACTAACGCAAATAGAAAACAGAAAAATGTATGGAGATGACATATTTGAACGCTATGATATAGCGTTCAGATATGACATCTCCATACTTGCGTTAGTGATAAAATCACGTGATATACCGTCCAGATATGTCATCTCCATACATTTTTCCGTTTTCTATTTGCGTTAGTGATTGTCGATAAGCAACATTGGTAGGCCCCCAGGTCCGATTTGAAAATTTATTTCAGTGTAAAATATCTCATTTATTATCATGCTAAGCCCAATAGGAGCGGAGCACCAATAGAGAATGTTTCAAGATCGTTTTTATTTTCATATTCAGAACTTCCGGTGCGTGTTAGTGTTAGCCCAAGGTAACTATTCCACGCGGACGAAATTGCAGGCAGAGGCTAGTGCATTTAATAAATTAGTAGGGAAAATTATTCTATGAACTTGAACTTGTTTACATGTTTTATAAATTATGTACTTTGATAACCCTGATTTTTATAATATTACTAGCGGGCCCGGCGGACGTTGTCCCACCTTGATAATAAAAAAGCCTATTATCCGAACGCAGCGTCACCTACCGGATCCACTTGTGAATCTAAACCATTCTCGGATCCACTGTAACACGCGGACAAATTTCATCAAAATCGATTTAACCGTTTAAGAGGAGTTCAGTGACATACACATTTACAGAAGAAATTTATATATAAAGATTTTTTTCTTTAATTTGTTTCATTTGTTTATTCATTATAATTATTTTGATCGTTGTTTTTTTAATATTGTGGCTAACATAGCATCATTTGTCACTAGATTTAGTGGAAAATGAATAGATTTGTTTTTTATGTTAACGCTTTTTATTAGTAATATCTAATTGCAACGGTTTTTTTTTCAAATTCATAAATAATTAATCTAGCAAAATATTGCATTCGACTCGATGTGTAAAGTTTTGAGGAAAGCTATTGAATCTTCTTGGAAGTTCAATATAATAGAAATTTCCAGGAAACGGACCTTTTCCATATAAATTTGTAGGAATCGAAAGAGACGATAATTAAATTTTTTGGTTGCTTTATAATTCTGTATTACAGATAACAAACACAACATGACATTCCAAAATCCCGCCAAAAACTCCAAGCCTTTAATTAATATTAATCAACGAGGTTTACATTCATTTCGGCATTGCTACAGAAAAAAAGGTTTCATCTTTTTCGGACAACGTACTTAAATATTGTATTATAATATTAAGATGGTATAAATAAATATTATATAATGATAACATTATAAATGTGAAAGTTTTTTGTTTCTTTTACGTTATCAGGCCTTATTTAATTTTAATGAAATGGGATTTTGCACTAAAAAAGGGTTACTTTTCATAAAAAAAATATTTTGCTCTCGAAATTTCATACGACAGCTCATATGTTAAAATCTATGAAACCTTTTAGGCTGCAAAGCGTACAAATATATTTTTATATATTTCTGTACATACATAAATGCGAAATTGTAGTCCGGTGAAGCTGTTAAGATCTTGCTAGGTCAATAGCGTAGTCAGTTGGAAAAAAAAAATTGCGAAATATTCTCCATGAAAAACATTATATACACGTAATCGAGTAAAAATGAAAAAAAAATGCACATTTATCAAACATTTACAATTACATAAGAGTCGAACGAGAAAAGTAAATACCGACAAACACATGTTTCCGTCTGATAAACATTTCCGCTCTTTAATTTGTAATCGTTTCGTTTTGCGTAACAATCATTTGTTATCGGCTCTTATATAAATGCGCTATCGTTATCGTCTAGGTATGTTTCATATTAATATTCATACTTTCGCACCTTCAGTCTTATTATCAAAATGCGACCAGATCGAATATTTACCCACTAACACGTCAAAAAAATGGTTTGTATGTTAAGTAGTGTTTTACATACATATATCGATTTATATAGTAGCTTTGACATATTATGTCAACTGTATTAATGTATTACGAATTACACCGAGAGCACAATACCGCTAATCCGTTCAAATGTGATTACGTGAACAACACGATTAATAGTACTAATTTTAATGAGATTTATTGAATAACAAAATGTATTTCCTTTGTGTATATATACTATAAATGATAACAAACAAAAGAGAGTACATAGTCCATGTCAATGTAGTCCGGTGAAGCTGTTAAGACATTACTAGGTCAATAGTATAGTCAGTTCGAGAAAAAAACATCCATGTCAATCTTTTTGACCGTTCTGAATATACTCGTAGCCATAAGTTCGGACTGGTTTGTAATTTCGTCAAGAGCGTAAAACAAAACAAATTTAAAATATAATTATACGAATCTGAGATATTTATTTATCCTTAAGTTGTCTGGATTTTGTACATATAATGTAATACATATTTGTACCTACTGCGCAAATATATTCAAAGTGGTCAAATCATTATGCGAGGATTTTATTATGTTTAAAAAAAATATTTATACATATTATACTTCAAATATTCCTTCAAGTGTATATGTAAACGTGTTTTTTGATAACTACACGATTCCAACAAGATGGTGGCCACCTTGTTAGATCTTTCCCCGGAGTTTCTGTGACATCTCAGTTTTTGTATAATTGTTTGTATTTCACTTTACTTATGCACAAGAACTAAATTATATTACGCAAGATGTCACCTATTACATAATACAGAGTTGAATAACGAAGGTTATGATTAAAAAATAAAAGTCTCTATACTTACATGAAAATGGCAGTAATAGTCTTTGAAAAGAACTGGATTGCCAATAACGAAAAAGAAAGAAATCAGTCTGTATATGACTGCCTAAATTCCCGCCAAAATCTGCATTCACTATTATCTACACGTATCTAATATAAACCTGAAAATAACACAATATATATTTCTCGTTCACTCACATGCGCAATAAGAGACAAAACGAGATGCCAATACTCTGACGTCCGTGACGCATTGATTTGTTATGCTAACACTGCCGTGATATCTTTGATTTATACGTATTTAGTCGTAATATTGGCTTTTATTCTTATGACGATATGATCATGAGATTGACCATCACGGAACATCGCGAAGCAGCATTGGCGCTGTGAAAGCATTTGCCACTTGGGGACCGTTCAGTTTGCAAGGTTAAAAAGTGCAAATTGCATTATATACGAGTATTTACGCATTAATAACGATTGCAGACTTTATTGTCCTAGGTAATAATACAAGTATGAATACTTATGTTACATACTTCAGATAACGTAAAATTTAATTTTTTTTTTTAAATAGCAGTAAGAATTTTGAATTAATTGGGCTATTAATTGATTAGAATGTTAATTATAGAACTTCCTTAATAAATACGAAATAAAAGGCCTAATTAATTGTACAAGTATAAAGTTTTTTTTCGCAAATTTAATTTATAAAAATATTGTTATTTTTAAGATTACATAATATTAAGTTAGTATTATTATGTTTACATTAGATTTGGTATAGGCATAAATATATATGAACCAGTGACGATAATATAACACTATTTTCAAATTCCTTTCGCTACAGTTTTGCCTTCCAAGTTACGTAATTAGTTTTTTTTTTTTAGTTAGTTATATTTGAAAACCAACTCCCCTTTTAGGAATCACCGTATTTTGACTGTAGGTGATAATACAGTCAAATTTTAAACCAAAACCAAATATCAACCAAATCAAGTATAATCATTCAAATCAAAAAGACAAAACAGCGGGCCATTCAATCTCGTATAATGATGTTCAATATAAATAAGCTATTTACTTTTGGCTTTATTTAAGAATTGAAATTCACAGTTCGTCCCACGCCTACGAATATCTCCATCAGAAAACCCACACGTAAATAAATATTTATTGTTGAAATATTTTTGCCTACGACTAAATTTGGACTTAACAAACAAATATTTTAGTCCTTTGCAAATAAACATTAAATTGTTTTCTTTGAGCTCGCATATACGTTCCATCTAATTAGCGTGGGATGTTCTGTTTATCCCCTGTTTAGTATACAAATAAAGCGAAATATTATATTCATTTCGAAGGATGATAACACAACATAATGACTGCACTGTGTCTGAAAAGAAAAGACGAGTAACAAGATGTAGTCCGGTGAAGCTGTTAAGACCTTGTTGGGTCAATAGCGTAGACATTTCGAAAAAAAAAAAAACGAGTAACAAGATATAGGCATTCCATCGACGTTCGTCAAGTCACGCCGGATTATAACCGTCTCAATTGCTGGATATATCCTAAATCAAGAAAAAATAAAAAAGAATTACTATGACGGGTATCATATGTATGGTGTAATAACCAAGTTGTGTGCAGATCCCTAACAACCCGATTAGTGATCCCGGCTTATCCCGACACACGGCAAGCAACTGGAGTGCCACCATAACGAGTGTTACATGGTTAGTATAGCAATCTTGTCTGTTGGTAATTGATGATGTGATCCAAGATGGTAAAAACGCGAAACCTAGAGGGACTGGGTTACAGGTGCAACTGCCGAAACTGACCAACAGGCACTTGGTGACAGGTTTTTGACTTGAGAGTGAACGCTCTCTAGGTAGGCTTGGAAAAATCCCTACCACCTTGTTTTGAAATTTTTCCTAAAAATTCCGACTCAGTCGCAATGAATGGATTTCTTTCCAACCTACGTTGATTGATTCGGTATCCGAACCCGTTATTAAATGAGCCATCATCGCTTCTATGTATACGTATATATAAAATGACGTATATATTTATAACTACATAAGATAACTAGATAAAGAGATTGATAGCTACATTTTGACGCACCACCATCAAAGTTGGCACATCTTTATGGATAAAGTTTTCATGTTATTTTTACTAGATGGCGCTCACATAAACTTCTACATCGTTCAACAAATCGCCACAACGTGACTTATCGCACATTGACCTAGACGCATCACCTTCAAAATTGGCACACCTTATTGGAGGAGAAAGTTTATATGGTATTTCTTCTAGATGGCGCTCACATAAACTTCTAAACCGTTCTACATATCAATAAGAAAATTCATATATATCATGTTGTGTATATGTTGATAGTTATTTATACAGTATTCATTTTTCTATAACTCAACTATTTACCACAAATAACAACAGATAATAAAAAACAAAAAGTAATAAAAAAGGAAACAAGGCGTATCTGGGACCGCGACGAAGATTTTCCTTCAAATCATAACAATTATCCAGCTAAATTTTTGCTTTGTTCCGTTTTGTAAATTCTTTTTGATACCAACCTTCCTTTGATTTGTGTTTTCTATTATGCCGCGAATATTTACGACTGATATGAGACGACGTCTTTAATTTATTTGCGATTTTCAATTCAATACCTATTCTTACATAAATTCTAGTGAATATTTTTATTATCTTACATTGATTCCTTGTAGTTGTCAGTTGCTTGTCAAACTTGTTATGATGGCACCCAAATCAATATCCTAGATAAATGTGTTCTAATGCAATTTAGAATTCTACACAACGCTAATTTATTACAATCACATGTTGGCGGTTATAATAGTCCGGTGACATCGTATGCAAAAAATAAATACGTAGAGATATACTCTGTCTATTGTGGCCTCAACCATCATATTCCATCACTTGTTTTATAGTTCTTAACGATTTAAATCTGACAGTATCTTATAACATAAGATTTCATCAGCTAATAAAGTTATTGAAAGAATAACTATACTAATACTATTATTTCTATACTATTGGCGGCAAACGAACATGCGGGTCACCTGATAATAAGTGATCACCGCCGTCCATGGACACCTGTGAAACTAGAAGAATCACAAATGCGTTGCCGGCCTTTAAGAAAAGAGTAGGCTAGTTTCTTGAAAAATGGCAGATTGTATTCGTCCGGAAACGCTGCCGCTGGGAGTTCATTCTAGAGAACTGTCGTACGCGGAAAAAATGAACGTGAGATTCGCACGGTGCACGATTTCCAACCATCGAGATGACACTGATGGAACTTCAGTCCGTGACGAGTCGTTCTGTAACGGAACTCGGCAGCAGGTATCAGTCCAAACAGCTCTTCAGAGCATTCTCCGTGGTAGATCTTATAAAGGACGCAAAGCGACGCTATGTCCCTACGAAGCGCCAGGGTGTCTAGCCTTGAGGAGAGCATCTGGTTACCGATGATTCCAGCCGCTCGACGTTGGATTCGATCAAGAGGAAGAAGGTGACATTGAGGTGCTCCAGCGCCCAGAGATGGGAACAATATTCCATGAGTGGACGGACTTGCGCCTTATAAAGCTGAAGGCGATGACCAGGTTTGAAATACTGTCCTGCTCTGTTAAGAACACTTAATTTTTTTGAGGCTAGTTTTGCTCTGCCTTCCAAATGACCATCAAAGTGAACGTCGCTTGATATATCGACACCCAGGATACTGATATTAGGCTTGGCGACTAAGGGTACTCCCTGGAAGATAGGAACTGCGTCAAAGAGGGTCTTTTTTGCGGTAAAGATACAGACCTGCGTTTTAATGGGGTTGAACTCGACCAGATTTTGTTTTCCCCAATCTGAGATAAGCTCGAGAGACGTCTCAATTTCAGACACCAGTCTAATACGGCTCTCATAAACGCGTTCTCGAGAAACACCTGCACGACTGATGTAAAATGAATCCACAGTACTATCATCTGCATAGCAATGAATATTGCTGATTTGCAACAATTTATTGATATGCAGAAGAAATAAGGTGGGGGATAGTACACAGACTTGCGGGACACCAGCACTCACAGATCTGAGATCCGAGCATGCTCCGTCAGCGACGACTTTTATGCTCCGATCCGTGAGAAAACTGGACACCCAATTGCATAGTTTCTCGAGGAGTCCATACGAAGTCAGCTTTGTGAGGAGCGTTTCGTGCCAGACTCGATCGAAGGCCTTAGCAATATCCAAACTAACGGCCAGGGCCTCACCCTTCTTTTCTAACATATTAATAGCCACTATTGTATAAAATTATATACTTATTAGCGAACTATTACCATCGTAAATAAAATAACTAAAGTATTACTATTTCGTTCAATTTATGTCTCGTTCCGGTGGTTCCTCGCTGTGTAAACAACAAACGATCGCTTGTTTACTGTTTACATTAGTGACGTAACTACGTAACATAATATTATGTATATAAGAACAACAAAATTTATATCATATTTTCTGGGAAATAAGTTTACAATTATAATAAAGTAACCGTTGTTATGAATTAATTATGCGATAGCATTCTACCTCGTCTGTTAATGTTGTACGTTTCTTACTTCTTGATACTGTTAAACTAAGCAGATTTTTCTAACCTTTTTCATGAGACGACCCCTCTTAGTAAATAACATTATTTCGCGACTCCCTTCTCCTCCTCAATTTGTAACTTTTATTTCATGTTACAAATATCAAATCAGTTTAACTTTATTTATTTTTTATAATTAGGGATCGGCTAAATATATAATTAGATAGGTGAGGAGTGAATATTACTTGTGTCTACTTTTTATTTTTGTTGATTTATAATGAAGTATGAATCTCAATTTCCTTTCCTTACTTTTTTTTTATATTACGAAGACTTTACGACCTAGTTTATAGCTTTTGCCAACCCCAGAGAGTTTGGTGTATTAAGTAACACACGTTACTGAGTGTTACACATAATAATATATAGCATGACTACTTTAAGTAATATAGTAGGATATATTAGGTCTTTACCTATGAAATTGACGTTTTGTATGAAAAAAATTAAACGAATTTTTTTCATGTATTTTGTATTTGTATTAATCGAAGTAATCATCCATACAATCAATGCATCTTTGCCAACGCAGTGGCAGTTTATTGATGCCCTTGTTAAAGAAATCAACTGGACGGGAGGCAACAAATTCTTCAATATTATATGAAAATATGTTTTCTATTTAATTCGTTATATTTTCCAACTAACATAAAATATCTGTATCAAGTATCTTGATCCCTGCTTTGCGAATTAACGCCTTTCCATACAATAACACATATAGCTGATATTCCATTAATTTTTATCGCACATAAATTTCTCAGTCAGAAATCCCATTACATGTTATAATAAAGCTACGACCACATTAGCAGGCTTCAGCAAAACTTCACACTATAGCGGCAAGTGTAGCCTAAACATACGCCACTAACATGAAGTTCGTTTCGAGATCGTGCGAACAACGCTTTTTCTAACACGTCGATTTTAAGCTAATTTGAACTTGAAATTTCGAAGATAGCTCAGAAATTAACGACAATAAAAGGAAACGAGGAATAGGGAAAAATGTAGCTATTAATATATTTAGAATGTTTCATAAGATGTTCAATTTTTAAATGAAACTTCTTAAGCGAAGACTTTGTAATTCCTGATCCGCATCCTTTTTGTGTCGAAAAATGGTGGAGGCTAAACACTGTGTCTGGTAGAGTGGAGGCAGAGTCTTATCTTCGGATATTGGAACACAGTGAGACATACGCTTTTCTCGCTTTCTTTCTGTCTCGTTGTCTATGGTTACTTGTACTGCATTGAGGCGACGTAGAGATTACTGAACACAATCTATGGCAGGGGTGGCCAACCTCCCCACCCGATACGCTTAGGTGTGCCACAGGGCTATGGAGCCCCTGAAGTATGGACTCGCGCCCACGCTCTTCAATCTGTTCATCGGTGACCTACCTCGGTCTCGGGGGGTCGAGGTAGGTTGTTACGCTGACGATACCGTTATTTACACTTCCGGCTGGCGGTCGGACTTTCTTAGGATGTGCATCGAAAAAGCCGTTCATACTCTCGGTGAATGGTTTCGTCGATGGCGCATAGAAGTGAATCTCGATAAGAGTGCCGCAATACTCTTCGATCCCACGAAAAGCGCTAATAACTTTGAGCCCATCAGGCTATACGGAATCGATATCCCTTGGCTCGAAGAGGTCAAATATCTCGGTGTTATATTAGATAAACATTTACGGTGTTATTACAAAAAAGTTAAATACTTGGTTTAAAAAAGGTTTCACATGAAATGCACCGGGCTCGCCCGAGGTAAGTTCGCGTTATCCTTTTTTGGCAAGTCTAACCTAATGTAACCAAAGCGAGACAACAGATAAGCAAGATGGCGAAACATTCCGCGAGCGTGGTCCATCTAAAACGTAACCTTTTTATAGCAAGCGTTCAACACGTGTTTAACTTTTTTGTAATAACACCGTTAAAGTTCAACTCACATATAGACAGAGTGCGAAACAAAGCCGTTATGGTCTTGGGTCGCCTCCATCCGTTGCTTTGTCAAAAAAGTAAGATGTCCCTCAGACACAAGCTCACTTTGTATAAGACGTGTATCCGTCCCGTGATGACATTTAGGTGTCCCGTTTTTGCGCATATGTCCAAAGATAACTTTCATAAGCTGCAGGTTATCCAAAATCGTGTTTTACGTAAAGTGAGCGGTGCCCCGTGATACATCCGGAGAGTCGATCTCCATAGAGACCTAGAGATCCCTTCTATCTGGGCGTACGTAAAACCACTTAAGCGCTCGCCTTAGTAGTCCGGTGAAGCTGTTAAGACCTTGAGGGGTCAATAGCGTAGTCATTTCGAAAAAAAAATATGGTGGACAATCTCCTTGTTAATCCGAGTCATATTTTAAAATTTAAATTTTTCGCGAGCCGCAATTAAAAATCTATTTAATAGCTACGGAATAAGGTATTATTTTATTTTAGTAAAATGATATTTATTGAAAACTTATAAACAAAAAGTTGATTATGATTAGGTCACTGTTTATGTTCGTTCGCGCAGTTTTCGACAAGTCATATAATTCGTAACTTGGACAAATCAAATTTGTTACAACGTTGCTCTTAGTCGTTCATACTTGTTGTCAGTATTTTAAAATATATTTTGAAATACATACGAAACCTTGATATTTTTTTGAAATACAATAGCACAAAAAGGAAAAGGGAACTCGGGTACATTCATCGATAGCCACGAATAATTCGTCAAAGAGCCGCAGGTTGGCTACTCCTGATCTATGGTATTCAAAAGTGATTGATGGATAACTAAAATGTTTTCCTGTAATACAAAAGTTTCACTTCTATCGCGTGTTTTTACGACACACCCTGCTTTTTATCCCTGGGACTGCAAACTCCTGTGTAAACCCATTATTTTATACTTTTTAGGTCGCATTAAAAATGTAATATTTCAAATATATAGTTATAATTTTCATGTAATCATGTTCGTTTTATTTTAGTCAATGGTAAGTATTTGTTCCCATACCCAGAAGATAAAATGATTCATGAGGAAGGTTTAGATATATAATTAGTCAAGATTTTTTTATCATAAGTGTGTGGGCGGGACAAGGTTTGCCGTGCCCGCTAGTATACTATACTATAAGGCCGCTATATCTATTCCTACACTGTTTTTTACGAACTTCTTATGATTAGTCGCGACAATGGAAACATGAAATTCGTCACATACTTTACCGAAAACCAAATAAGAACTGTTGATGAAGAACTTTTTGTAGTCCGTTAAATCTGTTAAGACCTTGCTGGGTCAACAGCGTAATCAGTTTGAAAAAAAACTTTTGATGACAATCTTTCACGAATAGTTGCCCGCTAGTGTAGTCCCAACGTAACAGACAATTAAAGTTGCCCGTCTGAGGCTTGCTGATATAAATAGTATCGAAGTACGTGATCAGAGCCACGTGTGCCGGACAACTAATCATATCTTATTCATTTTCCTCGTAACTAGCAAGATATATCATAGTTTTGAAAGGGATAGTCTTCTTATGGCATTCTTGTTAAAAAAAATTACACGGGCACTATTTTTGTAAGAGCTGTATAATGAAATAGATTTTTCGAAGTATTTTTTTTATTAAGTTTTTTTTGTAGGTGGTAGAACCACGCTGAAGCTATTACCGGCTTTAGCAGGAATGGGTCGGCTCGCCGGGGGTAGATCACCCTCTCACAGAAAACCGACATGAAGTAACAGTGCATGAATTGTTGCGTTCGCGGGGCTTGTGTCAGACTAGCGACACGTAGTATAAGAGCCTGTGTACATCTAATTTTGATATGTGAAGCCCATTATATTTGACGATTTAATAAAGTGTATAGAACAGTATATTATTATTATTCTAAGTCCCAATAGATATGAAAGAGGGACAAATGATAATAATTAAGTTACGGTTAGTTAACGGTTACAAATATTTACAAAAATACAACGAAAACAAGGACCTGCCCTTTTTAAAGACGTTTAAAAGTAAGTAGACATCACAATTACAACACAAAATATATAATATTAATACTTTTACGCTAATTATATGAATACAAACAATCCCAGAAACCAATTAATAAATAATTATCTGATAAATAGTATTTTTTCAATGAAAATATTCATTTCTCATTAAATCTACTTCAGAAGTATTATAACAAAAATATTCATTGTTTTTGTTTATGTTCAACGGACGAAAAGATTTCCATAATCCATCTCATTATATTTCATCCCATTACATTATATTGAAAACACAAAAACAAAAAGTTACTAATAAACATAAACAAAATAACACGAATGCAAAAACAATGATACATTCTCTAGTTATACTAATGAACGCGTTGTTATCTTTATTGATAAAACCTATTTTTATAGTTTTTTTTTTTAATTCACCGACATCTAATTATTTTTTTTCGGACGGACTACGCTATTGACCTAACAAGGCCTTAACAGCTTCACCGGACTACTAAGGCGAGCACTTAGGGCAATCAGCCGATTTATTTGACAACTAGCTCAAGGCACACCTCAGCTTGGACTGTTGCTTGATACGTGCAATTCGCGACCTATCTGATCTAAGCTAACTATTCATACATGTATGAGTTGTTGGGACATATATGTGTACCAAGCATACATACATCAACAACTCATATATATTTCGTATCGGATAATTTTCTAAACTATTTCAGTTCGATAAGGGATCCGTCATCATAATTCAATGAAGAGTTATGTGGCCTATATCATTCTCACATAAACGATGAAATGAATACTTACATGTTAAAATAAATGAATCTGTTTAAACACCAAAACGTCCTAAATAAATAAACTCACATACATATATTATATAAGCAAGATTATAGAGACCTGTAGTTTGGGCCCGCGTCATTCAAAAACTAGTGAATAGATTATTACATTTTTTTTTAAATTATTTTACATCTTAGACACTTGATCCATATCTAAAATAATATCACGATAGTATAATTTAATTCCTTTAATATTTAAAAGCAGGTGACAAATAAATTTACACATTTTAAAGCCAAAGAGTTCCGTCTTCAAATGTCGTAAAGTTTTTTAAATATTTTAATACTAACCTCTGCCCGCGACTTCGTTCGCTTGGAATACAATATACAGCATTACTGAAAAGGAAAAACATCCCGATTTTGATACATTTTTCATCTGTGTTCCGCTCCTATTGGTCTTAGCGTGATGATATATAATCTACAGCCATTCTCGATTGATGAGTTATATAACACTGAATTATTCAAATCGGACTAGTAGTTCCTGAGATTACCCCCTACAACGTCACAACATCACAACGTCACAAACAAACTTTACCTCTTTATAATATTAGTATAGATATAAGTGGCCAATTCCGGAAATTTTTAGTGCGCTAAATTTTTAGTGTGTAATAAAAAACGCGTATTAATTCAATAATAACGATCCTCATTTAGTTATCTTTCCTAAATATTAGTATTTCAAGAGATCATTCAGACAATTCTCCGGATTTCTTTGTATAGAATTGAAAATCAAATGGTCTTTAGTTTTTCATTTCATCCATAGTTATAATTTAATCCCATAAAGATAAATAAAAGAAATGAACTAGTGTACGGCTTCAGTAAGCATGCGCTAATACTTCGGTAAGTAAAAAATATTCTACTAAACTTTTCAGGAAGGCATACGTTATACATAGCATTTTAAACACGATAGAAGCCGAGAATGTTTTTGCATCGGCACTATTTTATCTATTAATCACGTGTTTTATTCTTGCTAATGATGATTTTATAAACAGAAATAAAATTAATGAAACTTCGTTAACAGACAAAAAATCAATAGATTTTTTCTGAGAAAAGAAAAGAACTTACATAATGTCTGATATCGTCTAATATGTAAATTGTCGTAATATTGATAATAATAATTACATTTTTTTATTTCCAGATTCTGGTTTCTGACTGCCTCCCTCTCGCAATCTTCTCGCTCCCCGCTGGGGGGGTGCGGGGAGTCCGTACCAGGTTGTCCCCTCTTGCGGAAGCTTCCTTCGCCACCCTCAACAAAGGGTTTGTCTGTTTGACGTCTCTTCTGCGTCTTTGATGGGCTTGTGTTGTTTGTTGACTGTGTCAGGCCACCTGCGTGGCCGGGCTGCTGCTGTATAGCGTACCTAGGCGAAGACTTTGTCCAGGTACGCTATGCATGCCTTCTCGGCTTCTGTTCCGGGCTGTTCCCCTCTGATTGTAGCGGCTTTCCTGATTATCGCGATCAACGCGTTCTTCCTACTAGAGGCTTCCGGCGACTGTTCTTCCGCTGGCTGCGGGGGCGTCTTTTTCACCGTTCCTAGGAGGATCGGGTCGTTCGCGGGGGCCATAAGACTTCTCGCGGCCGATTCTTCTACCATCTGTGTTTGTACTGGAGCCGTGCTCGGGCGCGCCTTGTGCCCGGAATCACCAGTCCGGGTGACGGTCCAGCACGGCGATTTCTAGTTTCCCGCTTAAAAACGGAGCAGAGCGTCGAACTGTTCGCGGGGTGGGCGCCCCCGCAGTTTGCGCAGGTGGCAGGTTCCTCCCTCGGGCGTTCACATTGTTTTGCGGGGTGGGGCCCCCCGCAACGCACGCAGGCGATCTGGCGATGGCAATTCTGGGAGGCGTGGCGGAATTGTTGGCACCGGCGGCATTGTGCCGACCGGCGCTTGCCTCGCCACGCCTCGATGGACATTCCGATCATGAGCAGGAGGTCATTGACGTTATATATGGCTGGTATGAGGCCAGGAGTTCTCTTGAGGACTGCGTGGTATATGCACCCTCTTCTACCGCCGCATCCGTAGATCTGCCTCACATATTCCCGTTTGTCGCAGAGCTTCTGTGATGACAGCCGGGTCGGTGGGTCTATAAAGCGGATGCCGTTCCCATACAAACGGACATTAACTGGACGTCCAAGTCGTTCCACCAATTGCGCGAAGTACTTGGTCCAGTTCGACAATCGGCGGGTATCGTGGTCCTCCTACATTGGGTGATACGGGCGTCTGTGGTTCGACCGCGGCGGCATAACTGTCGCGCGGTGGCTGCGATTTAGAGTTCCGCGGGCGCGTTACCGAGGTCGGTTGTGGATCGCGTGCAGGTGACGCTGCGATTGACGCATAAGAGGGCTGCTCGCAGGCAGTCCTTCGCGGCGGAGCGAGGGCGGGTGTGGGTGCGCACACCTGCTTCGCTGGGGTATCGACTGGTATTGTCTTCGAAGATGTCTTGATCTTCTTAGCTTAAGGTAGCTGGATATCTTGTGATTGCGTGGGTGATGTCGCGCGATACACGGCGGGCCCTGCTTCGGGATCGCTGCGCTTGCGGCGCAGCGCTCGACCGAGCGGACTGGACGGCGCGTCCGGGATCGCGGGGAGCGCGAGTTTAGTGCAAGCGGCACATTCGAGATATGATGCGGCCTTGTGGATACGCAGGTACAGTGCCATCCAACGGAGCATCCCATCCGACAGGGCCCCAGCTAAAATTAGCTGGGCGAGAGTGAGAATATCACTCTCGTATGCCTCTGCCGTAGAGGACGTCCCATTGGGCGGCAGCTGCTGCGCGCAATAGGTCGACGGGCGGGGTGCAGGTACAGAGGTGCGGGGTCCGGTGGGTATAGCGGGGGTCGATGGACTTGAGGTAGCGGGGTCCGTAGGCAGGCTAGGAGTCGTCGTCAGGTTGTCTGGTTGGCCCTGAAAAGGACCTTTTAATCGCCGGCTCGCCTGGGGTAACGAAGCCGACGAGGAAGCGCGTGAAGAACGCATTGTCGCTCAGGTCGGAGTTAGCGGCACTCTAGGACGACCTCGTACGCATGTAGACATGGCCCAGGCGTTGCCCCTTATTTGGGATACTTACTCTTTACGATAGATGGCATTTTCGTGTAAACTGTTCAACACTAAGAATTGTAATCTATACTAATATTATAAAGCTGAAGAGTTTGTTTGTTTGTTTGTTTGGTTGAACGCGCTAATCTTAAGAACTACCGGTCCGATTTGAAAGTTCCTTTTAATGTTAGATAGCTCATTTATCGAGGATGGCTATAGGCTACATATCATCACGTTATAACCAATAGGAGCTGAGCACTGATGAAGAATGTCTCTAAATCGGGCTATTTTGGAAACTTCCGCTGCGTGTTAATGTCAGTATTATATGCGTTGCCATGGTAACGCGATAATATTCTATGAAAAATATTTTCATGGTTTATTTTGTGTTCCTATTCAGAAAATTTATTCTACGTTAGTTTTGTTTACAATTTTTAATTATACATGTTACGTTTATATCGTAAACATGTCTAAAGTTTATTTTGTGTTGTTATTCAAATACTTTAGTAGTAATAATATTCGTCCAATAAGACAGTCGAAGGAATTAACCCATACTGCCAATTCTGAAGTTGTCAATATAGGTAGTTTTCTTCTATGTCAAAGTTAATGTAAAGGTATAAGCGCCAAATCCTCTATATAATATTTCATATTTTTTTATCTTCTTAATTTTCAATAGCATAGAATTCATGCTCCTGGGTATTATTTTTCAGTCATTTTATTTATGCACAATAAACGAACTATATTACATAAAACGTCACCAATTTAACACAATATAGAGACAAGTAACACAAGATTATGAATAAAATATAAAGTCCACTACATGACAGACTGAAATCCCGCCAAAAACTTTATTCTACGATACTTTTGTTTTCAATTTTTGATTTGTGATATATTACGTATTATAAAAGTAAAGCAAGTGTATTTTATATTAAAATAGATACTTTTTGGTGAATAAATATATCTGTGATGCTACAAATATCAACATATTTCTTTTAATTCTGTCGATATGTCTATTTTTTTATTTGTTTCGGGTAATCTCCGAAACGGCTGGACCTATTTGAACAGTTTTTTTTTCATAGAAATGACTACGCTATTGATCTAGCACGGTCTTAACAGCTTCACCGGACTACAAGTAATATTTGAACAGGAATTTTACGGGCAAATAAGTAACTAATTAGCTGTTTTATTTTAAGCTAGCGGGTTCAGCAGACGTTGCCCGCTCTGATAATAAGACAAACTATACCTAAACCTTGCCCAAGATTCATTTTATATAGTAGTGAAAACGACACGAAGATGCGTTCAGTCTTTAATCTTATCGCGAGCAGACATATAGACAGACGTGGAACAGGACTTTATTTTACACTATGTAGTGATGAACTGTTATCCGTGGATTCGTCTGTGTGAAATTAATCAAAAATATGTTGTTCACTTTAAACATGCGCGTGTGTCGTGCGCTGTACTGGACTCCAAGAATAAATATAATTGAAAGTCATATGTGTACATGTGATTTAAATTATAGCAAGGTATAATAATAAATTAATTATATCGACACTATGGACATGTCATATCTATATGATAAAAGATTTAGCGCATATTGTTTTATAATGTTTATCTTAATGTTTTCATAACTTTCTTATATAGTGTAAGTGAGCACTGAGGGTGATTGATATATAGCAGTTTAAAGTTCCAGTTATGTGACTGATTATAAATCCCATCCCATTCGATACACTATTAGTCTTCACATATATAATGTACACGTTACCTGTTACAGTAGATGATGTGCGTGTGATACAAATATTTTTGAAAGAGTATTATTGTAATTTACACTAGATGTGTGATCACAATTTTAAATTTATTTAATATATTAAAAAAAAAACGCGTGCGAAGCCGTGGGTAACAGCTAGTCCTCTATAAGAAGCAACATCTCTTAGATACTCCTTTGTAAAGCCATAAATTATATTATTCATTACCTCCTCTCTAACAAAAGTTTCTGATATCTACAATTTTTTGTTAAGTCAAAAAGCTATATAAAATAATTAGTAAGAAGAATTTAACGAATTACGTCCTTGATACCTATATATAATATTATGAATAAAACATTCAAGAAACAAGAAATTCAGGTAATTGTTTCCCGCTTTCAAGGTTTACTTGATTTATATAATTTATTATGATATTTATACTTAATCTCTGACCACAAATGCAAAAGTGCTTAAAGTGATTAATAAAATAAACACTGCAATAAATTCGGAAAATACATTTCATATGGTCTTTGACAGAAGAAATTTGAGAAAATGCAAATTAAATCTCAAATTACTGAAAATGTCTTCTTTGATAATGAATATTAGAATAATAGAGAAAGTTTAACTAAATATTTTACTCCCGAGATGTTATTAAATGTTTGTGAGTCTATTCAGTTTCTAGACAGGCCATTTTTTATTACACTGTAAGATTCATTAAAGTTATAATATACGCATTCTCTTTTATGATTTTTTAATAATTCCCTTAACTTTCTCCTTTTATCGTTATGCTTTGTTTCTGTTTACCTGTGTTAATAACCACAATTACATCTCATAATATTTTCAATTGATTTCCTATATAGAAGACTTTGTATAATTTTATCTTTCAAGCATTATATAGAAGCCTTATTTCCTTTTTTAACTCTCTCTTTCAATCATGAAATAAATCATTGGCTTTTTGACATTAAATTCCACGAGATTGTTAAACTCAAAGCTCATGATACAATTAAGGTTGATTATGTAAAACATGTCAGAACAGACTACATCCTTTATATGATTTATATCATTATTAGATTGTATATTAGAAGAATAAATAACAACAACCTGTATATTAATATAAAGATTGACTGCTCAGTAGTGCAGTTGAAGAAGAAACTTAGAAAATGTATGTAATAAAAGCCAATAATTACATCACTCGCAAAACTGCAGTTAACTTATTGCGAAATGTAGCACCTAGGTCGTTCATTTTATTTTCCTTTAACACTGTAACTAAAAGCCGTCCCGATCGAGCCAAGGGCAACTGGTGGACTTGCAAAGTGCAAACTAGACTCGAAATACGAGCCGTATGCCCTTAATGGTAAAAGGATTTGAGCAATATAACTTAAAAGGTGACGAAATTTGAATTAGTTGTATGATATTTAGGTACTTATTCCAGGATTTACAACAATTCTATACTATATTATATTCTATACTATTCATGAATAGTATAGTAGTATAGTAGAGTATCAACCATATATATCCAATTATAAAGCATAAAATTTAAAAAGGAACGCAAATTATTAAAAAAGTGACAACGTCATAACAAAACGTAATGAAAAATTGCATAATTTTATGATTTGAATTATTCTATATGTAGATAAATGCTATAGAAGCCGAATGCTTAGAGCGATTGCGCATCTCTGTCGCTTGTGAGCGCGGCTCACGCTTGCACGCTCGGCTCAGACGGAACGTGACAATGAGTCAGGCTTTTTCGAGTATGCAGCCGGCGTTCATCGATTTAAAGACGTTATCACAATAAAAAAAATGATATTAACAATTTTGAAATTAGGTTTATTTAAAAGACATTTTCATTATTTTGAGACACCCATATCGAAATGTATTATAGTATTATAGTACAGTTGAATTATTTTTTATGTACATTTTTTCACTACTTCTTTTATATACTTCGATATTGATTTATTTAATTACTCAATGATGTTAAATCATTACGATGTTTTATCTGTTAAAAATCTTAAGTACTATTTGCGCAAATATATATAATCGATCTTGGATTATTCAAATGAATGTATATAAAATACTGAAGCCGGTTTCAGTAACAGCTATGTAGCTGCAAATTAAAGCCTTGTGAAGGTAATCCAATATTGCATAGCGCTTACAATACTACGCAACACTGTGTAATTGAATTCTATAAAATTAACTCTGTGGACGATAATATATTTTTATTTAATTACTGATTGGCATACGAACAATATACGTGATGAAATGATAAGATGTGCCTGAAGATGTAACACATATTGATCTTAATTGTTAGTGTAATTTAAAACCGCAATTATTAACAGGTCGTGGTGAGTTTCTACTTTATTTGTAATCAACGCCTGAACCGGTTTTAACCAGTTTTAAATAATAACAATCTACAATCACTTAATATTTGATATATAAAGTGGTAAACGCACAAATTGTTTAACGCTATTTATGTGTATTTATTTGAAGGTCGTGTACTGCCTCTCGACACTGTCGATGCAAATAATTTATTGCTAGTCAGATCTTGTTAGCGATTTGGTACTTGTTTATCACAGTGTCGTGTAATTTATTGTTTTGAAACAATGATTAGTTAATGGATTTTAATCGTGGTAATACGGAATATCTATTGTTTCGCTTGATTAGGTATCATCTTGTTGATTTGTCGTCCGTGTGCTTCAGTGGTCGAAATTGAGAGTCGGATTGCTCTGTAGACTTAGCATGTTATCCTTGTTATGGAGGAAAGGTTAATTGACTAATGTGCAAAGACTGTCAACGACATGTCAACGATTCGTTTTTGCACCGTTAACATAATATTTTAGTTACTTCGTCGGGGTATCATAGAAGAAAATTCATTTATATGTAAAATCTTACCAATCGACGAAAGCGTACAGTCCGAAATGAAATTTAAATATATTTTTTCTTTTACTATATCTCGGTAAAATACACTTCTTTTTTTTAATTAGGTGGCTAACGAACATACAGGCCAACTGATGTTACGTGGTGACCGTCGTCCATAGACACTTGCAACACCAGGGGATTCGCAGGTGCGCTGCCAGCATGTGTTAGGCGGAAGGGAAATGGGGAGGGAAGGAGACAGGGTAGGAGAGAGAGGAGGAGAAAGGGGCGAAGGGAAGGGAGATGGGTAATGCAATGCAAGCACTGTTACTTTACGTCGGTATTTCTGTAGTCCGGTGAAGCTGTTAAGACCTTGCTAGGTCAATAGCGTAGTCAGTTCGAGAAAAAAAAAAAAAAAGTCGGTATTTCTGTGAGAGGGTGGTACTACCCCGTGTGAGCCGACCCATTCATGCTGAAACCATTAATAGATTTAGCGTGGCTTTATCACCTACAAAAACACTACAGCTAATCATAAGTTTGATGAAGCGAAAGTTGAATTGTTGTTTACAGTTATTTCCCAAAATTGATTACTAAAATCGAAGTTTTACATAAAGTTGCAAATGTTTTACAAAAATATATTACAATTTTTAAAAACGAAATTGAACTGAATTTAATAACCAATTTTCAATGCAGTATACTGAAAAGACAATTTGAACAATATTTGCTTAGTAAAGCGACAAAAATGATTTTGTAATTTTTCCAAGCAGAGTTGGAATAGGTCGTGTATTAAATTTATAAAGCTATGTTTTATTATTGTTATATTGTGGTATACATATTTCCAACATTTATTTTGAAAAATTACTATTTTCTTTTTCAGTTTAATATAGCTTAACATACTTGCAGATCACGATTTAGTACTACGAGTATATATTATTATTTACGTGTATTATGTAGACAAGATAATTGAACTCTTTTATCAGTGATTATTTAATTATATATTATTTTGTTTTCATTAGAGGTATCTGTAGAAATTATTACTACCATCAGCTCGAGAGGAATCCCTCTATATTTATGAAATCATATTTAATCTATACTAATATTATAAAGAGGTCTGTGAGTTTGTGACGTTGTAGCGTGTAATCTCAGGAACTACTTTTCCGATTTGAATAATTCTTTCAATGTTATATAGCTTATTTATGGAGAATGGTTATAGGTATATATTATCACACTAAGACCAACAGGAGCGGAGCACCAATGAAGAATGTTTAAAAATCGGGTTATTTTCCTTTTGAAAGCGGCACCGGCATGGTACGCCTACACCTCTAATTACCAAAGGGAACGCCTACGTATCCAGGAACGTCTCAGCTTGAGGACGATTGTTGGAGCACCTAGATACGTAAGGAACGAAACAATAAAAAGAGGCCTGGAATGGGAAGACATTGACGCCTTTATCTCACGGCTGACAACAGCCATGTTCAGGCGAGCTGACGCAACCAGCTTCCCCCTCGTCAGAGGGATCGCGCCGCTCCACGCGCGACCGCCAGATCGCCGAACAAGACCATCGCCGAGAAACTTGATCGTCCCACCTCACAGTGAGGACGATTAAATACTATATGAAACCATTCAAGCACATATAGACAACCAACCACATAGAGTGGGAAAAATCCAACGACAGACTCGTAGTTACGAGTCGCGAGGAAACCACTTAAAAGTGCCTAGCACTGACAAGTTACCTCGCCCGCCCACACAAAGGGTAGGCAGAGATGGCCCCGCGGAGTTTTGAAAGCTTCCGCTGCGTGTTAACGGTAACCCAAAGTATTTATTCCACGCGAACAAAGTCGCGGGCAGAAGCTAGTAATATATACAACCAAACATTTTAGTGCGTCAAAATTTGTAAATATACAAATAAATTTAGCGCTTTCCTGGAATGTTCCCGCTCATATTCAGGAAAAATATTTAAAATAAATCTTAATACATTTATTATAAATTGCGTTTTCTGGATGTCGTTGCAGATGATATATTTATTGTTCTAGTTATTTCGCTGGATGATAAATACAAGAATGAAATCTACGATATGTGCTACATTTCACGATATAATCAACTTGGATCTCATACTAGCTTCTACCCGCGACTTCGCCCGCGTGGAATAATTACTTTGGGCTAATACTAACACGCAGCGGAAGCTCTCAAATGGAAAAAACGAGTTAGAAACATTCTTTATTAGTGCTCCGCTTCTATTGGTCTTAGCGTGATGATATATAACATATCTTAGCCTTAGTCGATAAATGAGCTATCTAACAATGAAAGAATTTCAAATCGGTCCATCAGTGCCTTTAACGCGTTCAATCAAACAAACGAAACCCTCCAGCTTTATAATATTTGTATAGATTTAATTTCAATCCGTTGAGGGACTTAAGGACTAATATTCAAACAACACACCTTTAAAATTATAAATAAAATAAAATCAATAAACATAAATAGGCAACATATTATAATCCAAGCATCAATTTGTTTTAATAACAATCTATTTATCCTGTTGATATTAATCAATAAGTCGTTTTGAAGGAATTTCAAATGCCATCGTTTTTGCTGTTGGTCTTTGATTTAAATCAACATAGATAAATGCTCCCAATTAACCTAAATCCATAATTCGTATGAAGTTCTATGAGCAAAAATGATAATTATTAGATTATTTTTAACAAATACGCGTAGTAACGTATTTCCCAATGTGTGTCATAGCATATTGTTAATAATACATCTCAATCGGGAATACCTAATTAATATTTTTTCTAGTTGGTGCTCTGACGACACTTTGTTCTAGTTTTGCTGATTCATGGTAGCTAGTTGTTTCATCTTCTTGTTGTTTTAATTCTGCAGAAGCATTTGCCAGTGTCAATGTTTTGTTTCAGTGGAGATTACAACACATTTAACAAAATAAATGTCCTGTGATTATTTCAATGTTCCAACAAGATGGTTGCTCCCTTGTAGGTTCTAACAAGGAGTTTTTGTGGCATGTCAGAATTCATGGTCTGTAGTACTATTTTCCATTCACCTCACTTATGCCCAATAACCGAACTGTATTACAATTTAAAAAAATATAGAGTCAAATAACACAAGATTATGAATTAAATATAAAATCCACTATATGGCAGATCAAAATTCCACCAAAAACTCAAGTTGTTTCATCTCAAACAATTTTTTTGAGTTTCTTTTATTTTTTAAATTTTGATTCTTGTTCTTTTCGCCCTAATCTATAAAGGTTGTATATTATTATATCGATTGTATATTACAGTTATTTCTTAGGCTCTATATAATACAGTGCGGTTGATAATTTCGTTTATACTTTATAGGATTTGGTGATTGATCACTGTCATCTGATGTAAAATGACAACGTGGTCTGAGATTTTAAACACGCTAAATCTAGATGAAACTGGCTCTCAAGTGCAGCTGTTGGAACACATCAAAAAATGCTTGGTGACAGATTTTCAACTTGAGCATGTTAGCTAACCAGATGGACCTAGAGACTTACCACTATCACCAGACTAGGCCCCCCTCGGCAGCGGCTCAAGCTTAGGTCCGTTGCTTCGGCGTGGAGCCCTTGAGTGCGCTGCTCTCGCGATACAGTGACACAAAATCTTACAACACAGCAACAATATTATACATATCACCTCCACACACGTGCACGCACACACGCTTACACATGAAAGTGGAAAGGTCTTATTTCTTTCCCTTATCAAACTAAATAGTTTAGAAAATTCAGTTGCTATGAATCGAACTTAGATCCATTGACGTGGTGTCCGAATACGCTATCAGCTAAACCATCATTGTTTAAAGCATTTGCATAAGCATTCGTTTATTTATTTACACATGGATAAAGCAACAGTCGACAATCAAAAATAATAATACAATAGCAATAATAAAAAAAAAATAAACTAAATTGAAGACCTAAAACGCTTTATCACATAGAAAATTAACTTACACTAATGATAATAAGGAAATAATAAATTGTTTTAATAGAATAGAAACATTGGATTAAAAAAAACTATATATAAAAGAATAAACGAAAAAGTTCAAATGAATTCAATTATGAAAACTAAAATTACCACATGGAAGAAAAAAAAAGAACAGGTTGGCAAACATAAATAATGAATATTAAAATATAATATTCATTATATTTTAATATTCGTTGTTTATTTGTAACAAGTTCGCATACAAGTTGTAATATATGATATCAGACTCTTGGTATCAGAACACAGCATCAAAAGCACTGCAATTTGGCGGCAGAACTGCGGCCTCAGTGGAACCCTGCAGAGGCTAAGTATTTTTTTTATATCATAGTATGTAAACGAACAGTTAAGTCACCTGATGTTAAGTGATCACCACCGTCCATAGACACCAGCAACACCAGAGGAGTCGCAAATGCCTTGCCAGTTTGTGTTGGTGGAGAAGGGGATAGGAGGAAGAGGGAGGAAGGGAAGAGAGGTGAGCCACCGGTGCTCTCACTGACCGGACGAAATGCAACAATGCAAGTACTGTTACTTCATGTCGGTGTTCCTGTGTGTTGGGTGGTAGTACTCCGGGAAAGCCGACCCATTCATACTGAAACCAATAATAGCTTCAGTATGGTTCTACCATCTACCCTAATATACCCTACTATAATTCCTACAAACTTCATAATTTACTCAGTGCTTGATTTAATATACTTCAAGTTCTATTACTACTTTGGATTGACTTTTATGTAACTATAACGATGACGATTATATAATAAGTTCTGTGTAAATGGTAAATAATTTATATGAATATAATCTGTTTGGTTACGACGGTACGGGTATTATCCTTATACATTTCGAACCATCAGATGTTGTGTTAGCAAGTGTTATTTTTGTTATTGATATTATATATATTTGTTATTTTACAAAACATATGGATATATAAATCAGAATTTAAAATACTTAGTCTTTGTTACATAAAGTTACGACCTTATGAGAACAAACCTATTTACTGCATATATGATGGTCATGTTAAAATCTTACATCATTATCATAAACTATTTCTGAATAAAAAAGATAAATGAAGGAACAGTATGTAAACTCAATCATGTTAAATTTTAAAACAAGACTTAGAGTAGAAAAGTGAATTTTTTTTTTCGAACTGACTACACTATTGACCTAGCAAGGTCTTAACAGCTTCACCGAACTACTAAGGCGAGCACTTAAGGGAGTCGATGCCCAGCCTTAGCGGCGAACGCATTTGCCCGATATCTTTTGTTTTCGACTTCGGTACTCGCAGATTAGTGACGACCCGTTGTTTTTCGCGTTTCGTTGTGCTTTGTTTTTGCTATTAAGTCGACACAGCTGTGCCGCACGTGTGCAACATCTACCTGAGTGAGTGAGACATTCCCTTATTTATATATTTACGCCTTTATTTATCTATATATTTATTTAACCACTTGTCTATTCAGTTAATTATTTATCTATTATCTTCTTATTACTATTTATTTTTCTATTATTTATCTATTAATTCTATCTTTATATATGTAACTACTTATTTATCTATCTACTTAACTGCTACTTATTTATTTTATAGTGTATTATTTAGGTAGTATATGTTCCCTTGTCTCGCTCACTCATTTACATGCTTTGTGCTCTCATTTTGTTTTAAACAACTCTCTTGGACCAGACTCGAGATAGTCCCCTAGTTTTTCATTTGGCGTGCCCCCCTGCCCTTAAGGTAGGGAGGTTGTTTCGCGGTCCCTCCCTCTCCTCGATCCACCGCGATGGATCCGTTAGCTGTAACAGATTATTTTCGCAAAAATGTTGTCGAGAGCGGTTTAGATCAGGAGATTGTAAATTCAATTTACAACAATGTTATGTCGCAGGCCGCCGAGGGCCGTTTCGCGCCTAATATTCCGACCGCGAACTCTTTCGCGACTCTATCGTCGCAATCGCCTCTCGATGCGCGCGATAAAGGCCTACTTGAGGCCCCGATTTCGGGCTCCAGCTCGGAGACCGGCTCCGAGATGAAGCTAGACGTAACGGCGTCCGCCGAGCCGACCACGACCGCGACCGCGATTCCCGCGCCTTCTGCGCAATTAGATAAAGACGGGTATACAACCGTCTCACATAAAAAGCGTCGTCCGGCCAGCCCGACGGAATCGGGTTCCGTAGGCCCAATGAAAATCGCCAACATAGGTGGCGCTCGTGTGCCGTCGACCTCGGCTATACCGTCGCGTAAGCCAAACGCAAGCCAAAATAGCTCCGTCCCGCTCACTCAAGGTTCCGCAGTTAGAAAGCCGCGTCCCCCGCCTCCTGTTACGATTCAGGATAAATCCAAATGGACCGAGATTTCCAACCGACTTAAGACCCTTAAGGTCAATTACACATCTGCACTTAGCACTCCGACGGGCATCCGTGTTAAGTGTCCCACCTCCGACGACCATCGCGCTCTTATACGATTTCTTACTGAATCGAAACTCGCGTACTTTACTTACGCCTTAGAAGACGAGCGCCTCCTGCGTGTCGTTTTACGCCGTGTCCCGGCCGAAATCTCGGTCGAGGACGTTACCCTCTCCCTTAAGGAGAAAAACTACCCGGTGCGTGAGGTACACCGTATGGATCACCCACGCACCCGCGCTCCTTCCAATATGGTTCTCGTTCTCCTCGACCGGTCGTAGGAGGGCAAGGCCATCTTCTCACTCACTTCGGTGTGTGATCTCAACGGGGTCACCGTTGAGCCCTCACGCAAGACCCACATTCCTTCGCAGTGCCATAACTACCAGAGTTATGGGCACTCCACGAAGAATTGTCATCTCCATCCCAGGTGCTTCAAGTGCCTGGGAGACCACGCCACGAAGGAGTGCGAGCGCACTCCTGGCACTCCCGATCCTCCCAGCTGTGTGCTCTGCGGTAACGCGGGTCACCCCGCGAATTATCGCGGTTGTCCCCGCGCGCCGCGCACACAACGTCCCCGTCAGGCGAGGTAGGCGCCCAGGGCGCCTGCAGCCGCCGCCTGCCCCCCGCCCCCATCTCTCATGTCCGTGGAGGCCTTCCCGGGCCTGCCGGGCGCCTCCTGCGCCCCGGTTGCGCCCACGCCCACGACCTCACCGCGCTCGCTACCCTCTGTGCCGCGCGCGGCCCAACCCGGGCGGGCCACTATGACCCCCTGAGCCCCCCGACCTCAGCCTCAGGCCTCTTCTAGGCCTCAGGCGACTCATGCTCCATTATCTCTCTCAGGTAAATTCGAATGGATGGAGCACTTACTCAGAGAACACGACATTCAGGAGGTTATCGCCTTCCATACCATAGTCGAGGTAGAAGAAGCTTGCGGTCTTCTCACCACTAGGTTGCTAAGATAGGTCGCGATTTTGCATGCAACGGGCAACAGCCAAGCCGAGGTGTGCCGTGCACCCTTGAGATGATTGCCAATATAAAATCGGCTGAGTGCCTTAAGCGCTCGCCTTAGTAGTCCGGTGAAGCTGTAAAAACCTTGCTAGGTCAATAGCGTAGTCAGTTCGAGAAAAAAAAAGCGAGCACTTTTTATTCGGGCAACTAGCTCAAGAGTGCACGGCACACCTCGGCTTGGCTGTTGCCTGTTACATGCAAACTCGTGACCTAACTTAGCTAACCTAGCTAACTATTCATATATGTTTGAGTTGTTGAGACGCATATGTGTACCAAGCATACACGCCTCAACAACCCCTCCATATATTTTTATCGGAAAATTAGAGTTTTTTCAGTTCGATAAGGGAAAAAAAATAAAACTCTTCCACTTCCATGTGTAAACGTGTAGGCGTGCTCGTGTGTGGGGGTGATCGTGTAGTATTGTAGCAGTGATGTAAATTTTTGTGTTACTGTATCGCGCGAGCAGCGCACTCAAGGGCTCCACACTGAGGGAATGGACCTAGGCTTGAGTCGCTGCTGGTTATGCGGGCGTGGGCGTGAACACGCTCTGTTTGGAGAGACAGGCTGGTACTAATCGTTCGCTGCCGTTATTTCATCGGGAGGATCGGTAAAAATATGTCGCGGGCGTCTTTTGTAGCGAGCAACGTTAGGTACGGTTTCGTATTTTGCAGCGGATACCACTAACGGACTGGGATGATTCACGGCTTTTTCGAAGTAACTACTAGTAAGGGATTTAATGTACGCCCAGATAGAAGGCATCTCCAGATCCTTGTGAAGATCCTTATTCCGGACGTACCATGGGGCACCGGTAACTTCACGTAGAATGCGGTTCTGGAGAATCTGTAGCTTTTGAAAATTATCTTTCAACATATGTGTAAAAACGGGATTGCTATATGTCATCACGGGACGGATACATGTCTTATACAAGGTGAGCTTGTGTCTGAGGGACATCTTACTCTTATAACAAAGCAAAGGATGGAGGCGACCCAAGACCATAGCGCGGCTTTGTTTTGCACTCTATCTATATGTAACTCGAACTTTAAATGTTTATCTAATGTAACACCGAGATATTTGACCTCGCCGGCCCACGTATATCGGCTTCATATAGCCTGGTGGGCTCAAGGTTATTACTACGTCGCGAAGGGTTGAAAAGTATCGCGGCACTCTTATCAGGATTAACTTCTATCCGCCATCGACGAAACCATTCACCGAGTGTGCAAACGGCCTTTTCGATACGCTTCCTAAGAAAGTCCGACCGCCAGCTGGTAGTCTAAATAACTATATCGTCAGCATAAAAACCTACCACGACCCCCGGAGACTGAGGTAGATCGCTGATGTACAGGTTAAATAGAAAGGGCGCGAGTATGGAGCCCTGTGGTACACCTGAGCGTATAGGGTGGGGCTGGGATAGTTCCCCATCCACTTTAAAACGGAAAGTCCTATCAGTGAGATAATCGCGGATGATATGAATTAACTTATCAGGCACGTGAGATTTACATAATTTATGGATGATCCCTCCATGCCAAACCTTATCGAAGGCTTTGGAGACATCGAAGAAGACTGCAATTTTGCGTTGCGGTTTACGTTTCGGATCAGCATTAAATTTAGAGAAAATGTACTCCGTGAGGCGGTGTACTTGGTTCGTGCAAGAGTGTTCGGCACGAAATCCGAACTGCTCAGGTGGTATTAATTTTATTGAGAAGAAACGTGAACGCAGACTCAATCCTGCATTACAAGTTGACAACCTTCTCATTCCTTTTACGAAAAAGTGAAGTAAATAATAAATAACCGAATGCATAAAAAATATAAATTAGTTAGAAAGTGGTTACAAATCAAGCCGTACCACATTCATTAGTCATAATATTTGTGTAATGTTTAAATAACGTAACACATTGTGCAAAGGAATGCATCACCACACTGTCTCGTATGCTATTCACCACAATGTAGAGGAACAAACAAGGTTTACACGGAACGCTTACTCATTATGCTTAGGGAAGACTGGAATAATATTTATTAATATTATAAGGTCATGCCGCGACGCATCGTCTAAAATAGTTTCAGTGGTAGATTGTAATAAGTGGATCTGTTTTCTTTATTTTTATTTTTTGTTCGCGTGGAATAGTCACTTTGGCTTAATGCTAACACGCAGCGGAAGCTTTCACGAGGAAAAAAGCACCGACTTTGAAACATTCTTCATTGTTGCTCCGCTCCTATTGGTCTTAGCGTGATGGTATATATAAACATCCTCGATAAATGAGCTATATGACACTGAAATCATTTTTCAAATCGGACCAGCAGTTATTGAGATTATCCCCTACATGTCACAAGCACAACGTCACAAACTCACAAACTTTACCTCTTTATAATATTAGTATAAATGAAATATCCACGGCACTGTATCCAATAGAAAGCGTATTGTAATATGAAAACAATGTCTCCCACTGAAAGATTTACAACCCAATCGTATTTAAGCCTGTCTACTGTCAAGCCGACTTGGCATCATAACTTTTGGTTATACATCATCTGGTCCTGAGATGCGGTAAACAAAAAAATCACTATGATCACCCAGTTTCATTGCAGAATGTGTATTGCCTGTTCCTGGTACACAACACGCCTGTTGATGCCAATATGACGATCAGTCGAACATGTTATCCCATCCTATCAATCAACTCTCATCTCTCATTTCATAGTGACTATATGCTTTAACTGTGTAACTAACTGTATTTATGTGTATCATCCTTTACTGATTTCTTTTAAATACCTACTGTATAGTTATTAGCATTAGATCACAATCTAATCTGATGTTGAGTAAGGATAGAAAAAGCATGCTAAACTTAAAGTAGAGACTGGGTTTTAAGTGTAGTTTAGTGACAGTTTTAATAAGGGTTTAATGACAGATTCTCTGCTTGAAGATTGTATACAGCCTACAGACTAGAAAAAACCCTACCATTATAGTATCATCATGTTTCAAGAAAGTTTTCTGCTTTAAAACTCAGGCTCTTTCTCAAGGTTTGAACCTCTGAGCCATCATCGCTTCAAATTCTTTAAGTTCACTTTTAATTACAGGTTATCATGCATCTTTCAAACTGAGATTACGTGGCAATTATATCTCATAAATTCACTTTCATCGGTGAAATCCCCAGTTACTCACAAGACAAGGTTTTATGAGTTACTAGCGAGCCTAGCAGACGTTGTCCCGACCTGATTATATAAATATCCTTGCCATACTTTGCAATACCTTTCTCATAAATCACTTTATCAGCTGGTGAAAACCGCATGAAGATCCGTTATGTAGTTTTCGAGTTTCTCGTGAACAGACACACGGACAGTCGCGGTAGGAAACTTTGTTTTATGCTATGTAATGATGTAAGTTACGATAACATAATCAAAGAATATCATATGTGAATTGTTTGGTTTCAATCCAACATTCAATCCAATAGTAGTGTGGGAGAACAAATCATATACAAAACAAAATTAAGTATTAGATCATGTTAAAGTTCCAAAACGAAAAATCAAGAAAACACACGACGCAATATTGAAGTGATTGCACGACGCTTGTAATATTATCGACTACGTGACGATGGCAGTAATAATCTGAAAGATTAATTGCCAAACTAAAGTAAAAAAAAATGTAAGATTTCACTAGCTACAACTTGAACGTTTGACGATTAAACATAAATATACGGGTGTGTACAAGGGTAATTTTTAAAGGAAGTTCAAACGCTATTTATACAGTTAGCTTACAAATTTAGGGTGATAAAGAATTATTTTGTTGTACCTGAGCATTAAAAAGCTGACTAATTTGATGACGTTTTTGATAGTACACTGTACAGTTTTTATTGTCTTTAATATTGCAACATAAAACTCAATTAAATTCTATTTGTCACAATATTGCATACATTTTCTTTCTTAATTATTTATTTCACAATATTTACAAAATTATACAAGTCACTATTAATGTTGTGACTCAGTGCGTTGTACACAGAATTCGTGGTCTATTGATGATTTCTAGAAATATGAGACATTCCATTCGTCTTTTTCTTAACCACGAATATGAGTCCGATGAAGACGTGCTTCTTAAATTCGCTGTAGTTTGTAATTCTATAAATATAATATACTAGCCGCTGCCCGCGACTTCGTTCGCCTATTTATAGTTACTTTGGAATAACACGCAGGTGGAAGCTCTTAAGAGGAAGAAAAATCCCGATTTTAAAACATCTTTTATTGGTGATCCGCTCCTATTGGTCATAGTATGATGATATATAGCCTATAACCTTTCCCGGTAAATGAGCTATATGAAACTGAAAGAATTTTTCAAATCAAAGTAGTTTCCGAGATTACCACCTACAACGTCATAAACTCACAAACCTTCTTTGTAATATTAGTATAGGTAAATTTCAATACATTGGTATTAGGAATTTAAAAGAAGAATTAAACAAGGTTTTATTGTTGTTTATTTCGTAAGTTTTTTCGTAGTCTAAACATATACAGACCGTAACGTATTTCGGAAATAAAATAGAACTGAAACCATATGAGACAAATTAGATATCACACAAAAAACTCCTAAAAGTTAGACCGTAAAAGACGTCTCAAAATGGCTTTTTGTTTTTCTCAGTCCTATGAAATTGTAGAACGATATAGATGAGAAGAGACAAGATTTAGATGAGAATCATTTTAACTACAACTATCTGTTTTTAACTCTTTTTAATAGGCCCAGCCAAGCGGACACGCCCCAGCAATTTATAAATTAAAAAGTAACTCTATTTATCTGGTTTTTAATTTTTGACAACTACTGGTCCCGAAAGATCGCACTGTTATTTGTCATAGATGTAGCCAGTCCAGGTAAGCTATAGCTGATTCTGCCGACTTCGTCTGCGTTATTTATCTATACTATAATAAAACTGTAACAAGTCGAAATCTGTACATTAAATATTTTTTGAAAATTTTAATCAGGATAGGCTATGTTATCGATATAGAAGCCAAAAATAATCTTTTTACAATTTTTGTCTGTCTGTCTGTCTGTCTGTCCCTATGCACACGCATCACTCTGAAACTACTGAACCAATCTTGACGAAACTTGACATAGTGATAGCTAATATTACGAGATTACATCAAATATACTTTTTGTCTCATAAAACGCCAAGGGTTCTCCAGGATAAAGGATTAAAGTCTAGAATATAAACCCGAATTACTCTGAAAGTACTGAACCAATTTTAACGAAATTTGACACAGTGATAACTAATATTAGAAGACTACATCCAGGATACTCTTTGTCCCATAAAACGCAGGAGTTCTCCAGAATAACGGATGAAAGTAAAAAATTTGTAGTTCATGAGATTCTTAATGGATTTTGGTAATTTTCCTTTGTGTTATTTACAGCAGACAGATTAGTTAAAAATTCAAGCTATATAGGCTACATAAAAAAAAAACAAATAACCAAAAAAAATGACGGGATTCGAACCGTCTCCCCGTCGGTCATGAGAATAGTATAGTCGCCAACTTTACCTCTAGGCTACGCTTACATAATAATTCTGTTCAAAAATTTCAACTGCTTCGAAAACGTCCACAAAATTGTTAACAACTAATCTATACTATTAAAACTGTAACAAGTCGAAATCTGTACATTAAATATTTTTTTGGAAATTTTAATCAAGGTAGACTATGTTATCCATATAGAAGCCAAAATTAACACAGTGACAACTGATATTACAAGGCTTCATCCAGGATACTTTTTGTCCCATAAAACGCAAGGGTTTCAATTTTAGAATAGCTGGTTAATACTGTGAAAATTGGTCGATGATAACTGAAGTATGTTATAAAAGTATTAGATATAGCATTATCAAGATATATGTCATAGTGTGATTTTACTTTCTTTGTAGAAGGGTGCATACTTTCATTTCCGAAATTATCGCTGTCCGACATATTTTCAATTAAAACACTGGTTACATTCACAACTGCGAACGGTGTTTCATAATTTATAAATAGCGTTAAAAATGCGTAGTTTAATTCGTGACAGTCAATCGTCTAATTAAATAGTAACAAAGAAATCAGTGAAAGGTGCAAGCGCGGTGTGTTTGGCGGTATGTCAAAGGGCGCAAGGTCTGTGCATGCCGTGTAATACTGGTACGACGAGTGTTCGACAAAGCAATTTGAATGTTATGTTTATACAGACAGAGTTGCAGATGTTTTTGAGTACTTCGTCAATAGTGCAAAGTTCGTATTATAACCTGTAGCTTCGGAAATGTAACGTCACAAAAAACCACAATCTTCATCATCATCAACATTAGCAGCTCTTCTCAACCTAATGCAGAAAATAAGCCTCCTCTCTTTTAAAAATAAAAACATGTAATTGAAATCTATCTAGGTCAGACTTTGGCCAGTGTATATGTATATTAGTAAGATTAAAAAAACCAATTCCGTAATATTATAAAAATATTATATTACACCTAATTTAAAAATATAAAAAATACATATACCTATACATTAAAAAAATTACTGAAGATTAATTTGACCCGTAAAAAGCTAACATCACGCAATATCTCCAGGCGGTCACCCATCCAAGCACTGACCACGCCCGACATTGCTTAACTTTGGTGAGATCGGACATGAACCGGTCGACGTTGACGACAAAACATTTCTATCCACGCGTCTCTCTGCCATTATTGTGACGTTACATAATATTAAATAGAAACAATTTGAATCTTACAATTATACAAGTAGGGTTGTAAAGGTTTTTGAGTAGGTATTTCGTTAATAGTGCAAAGATTGCGTTTTGTGTGCCCGCGTATTTCGTTTAGATTGACATTTTAAAACTCGCAATATCTTTTGAATGTAATGGCCGATTTTAATAATTCAAAAAGTTATCTACAGGTACTGAAACAGTCTTAGTTTAAAAATAATTTATTTGGATATGGATTAATATATAGACATGAATAACATAGTCTTTTACGCATGGTATAGTTTTTATTAAGATTTATTTCAAAAATGTAGTTATAGTGACATAGTCACAATAGGTAGACATATGTATGCTGCCGCGAGGTTTTATAATATGTTCTTTAATATTGTAGAACATATTTTTGTTCTATCATTCATAGTTATCGGGGCGCATGCGAGGAAATACATTTTATTCCAAATTTTTTTCATACCTTTGATTACATTATTGAAATTTTAGTAGAAATCCCAATTTTTTTCTAAAAAATAAATATAGCCTATGTTACTAAGGGTTTTTTTCGAAATGTCTACGCTATTGACCCAGCAATGTCTTAACAGCTTCACCGGACTACTAAGGCGAGCGCTTAAGGCACTTATCTGATTTTAGTTTGGCAACCAGCTCAAGGGTGCACGGCACACCTCGGCTTGGCTGTTGCCTGTTGCATACAAAATCGCGACCTATCTTAGCTAACCTGGCTAACTATTTATATATGTATGAGTTGTTGAAACGTATATGTGTACCAAGCATACACGCCTCAACAACTCCTCCATATATTTTTCAGTTCAGTAGAGTTTTTCAGTTCGATAAGGGGAATAAGTAAACCCTTCCACTTTCATGTGTAAGCGTGTAGCGTGCACGTGTGTGGGGGTGATCGTGTAGTATTGTAGCAGTGATGTATATTTGTGTGTCACCGTATCGCGCAAGCAACGCACTTCAGCCACTGCCGTGGGAGGCCTAATCCGGTATGTTACTAAGGGATAATGTAGCATTCTAATGGTAAACGAATTATCGAAATCCGTCCAGTAGTTTGAGTTTATTCGTAATTAACATACAAAAATACTACGATTCATCTTTATTATAATAGTTTAGAAAAATAATTTGAATCTTATGCTTTACTGATAGGGTCGTTAATAGTGCGAAGCTTGTGTGTAATCACCACGAACGTCGCCATGGCCGATTTAAGTTTAGGGTGCGCCAATAGATGTTTTACATAAAAAATCACATATAATCTGGGTATATGTTTGAGTGAGACCGGGGATAGTTAGGATTCACAATTGGAAACGGTAGTTGTGGCTGCAATCGGGTGTCAGTTTTATTCAATTTTATCGCTTTTAAAAATACAATTGAATCCAGTGATAACCAATTTGGTGCAGACGAAGTTGCACGGGTCAGCTAGTTATATTTAAAAGTTTGGATCTACATAGGAAAAACATTAAAAAAAAGCAAAATAACAAAAATTTGATGAAGCAGAAATGTCTTCGCTCATCTACTTTTATCTCGTACTTAAATTGCACCGTGATTCAAATTATTTTTTTTATAGAGATGACCGATTTTAATGAAACTCAATGTTACTGGGTGTATGGTCTTATGTTTTTCTTTTTTATAATAAATGTAATACTTTAGTAATTATGCATGCACAACAGACAGACAGATATTTTTAACAAAGAAATAAATGTACTATTCTTAATCACTGGTATTTTTTTTTCACAAAAATCTCAGAAGCACACACTCGTAAAATTTACCTTATTATTAGATATATAACATATATATAATATAACATATATAGAAGGTTATTTTGTCGTTTTTTATACATGTGTTAAATAAATATCATATATTTGTAAGTTAACTATTTCGTCATCACTTCATAATATTTACATTTCCAATAAAATGTATATTTTGCATAATGGAAATAATATGCCTAATGATCACAAAACAATGACTGTAAAAAACAATTGGTTGCTACTTCCAAAAGAATCAGGTTAAAATTAGTCCAAAAATCATGAGGAAAATCGTACGTTTAAATATATTATTATGATTTCACAATATTTACAAACATAGTTGCACTTAATAAGTCACAATGGAAAGAAGATATTATGTTTATATAGTGCGCACTCAGTCAGCCCTTCCTTGGAACCGGGAAGCTGACTAACAGCGGGTCCCAAACCGAACAAAGAATTCGAGGTGGGATACGTTTTCGATGGGTGATTCATGTTTTACGAATGATGCAGTGCGTTATACAATGATGCGACTTTAAATATTTTGACACATTTTTAATTCTTTTGTGCTCCTGTAGTAAAAAGAGAATTATTGGATAACAAAATTTCTCAAGTCAATACCGATAGACTAAAGATATAGCTAATTACAGCATTTCATTGTGTACGTGTAGCGTGAATCATGTTTGACACATTATAAACTGCGATCTCGCATTTTGTATCTTTATTGAGCAACAACTCGTGTATATTATTCATTGTTTTACAAATATTATAATCGTGATTACGTCAAGTTGACATCAAGAGTATTCTACGCACATCAATGAACATGGAACATAATAAAATTTGCAGTTTCATTGAAACACATTATCTACTATGAAACCAAGGTAGCATATTTGGGTGGTATAGCCACGTTGAAGGTATTACGGCTTTCAGCATGAATATGTTGGCTCTTCCGGGGTAGTACCACCCGACCTATAGAAACACCGATGTCACAGTACAAATAACAGACAGTATGGAAACTACCTATAAACGTGCGCATCGACGAGACCCCTAAGCGGTTTTTGCGATACTGTTCATAGAATTCCTTTCAAAACCTCTCGCCGATGCGCATGTTTGTGTAAGTGTACCTTTCGAGCGTTTGTTCGTAGTTTCCGTACTGTCTATCATATTTATACTGTGCCGATGTGAAGTAACAGTGCTTGTATTGTTGCGTTTCGTGCGGTTTGTGAGAGCGCACCTCCCCATTTCCTTACCAAATACACAGGGTGGCAACGCAATTGTGACTCCTTTGGTGTTGCTAGTGTCTATGGACGGTTATGATCACTTAACATCAGGTGACCCTCCTGTTCGCTTGCCTCCTTTGATAATAAAAATTCACATATATATATTACCTTGCATACTTTTTCCCGCAATAATAACATCCTTTTACATATCCGCGGTGATTCATTATTCAACGTAAATTTGTTCTATTTATATGCTGTACCGTTTACCGATAACAACTGGGTCTATATCGTGTAAATTTTTAATTCCGGTTATTTCCCAACCATCAAAACGTGTAACAATAAATCTGTAAACAAAATACACTTCAACGAAATGTTTTGTTATTCAACTCCTACGATTTACTACGCTGTTTACAAAACACAACATGGCTCCCATTTGTTAGGTAGGTACGTCTTAGTGTAAAATAAATATCAATAAGGAAAATTTTAATAATACTGCAGTTTTTGAAATGAAAAGAAACATAAATATTATCATTAAAAACTGTTTATTGATTTCAATGAAAAATAAGAAGAAAATAAACATGTTTATCGCCTACTTATTCTACTACTCTCATACCTGCGTGTATCACCACGAAGTATTGTATATTCTTCTTCTTCTTCTTTTATTTTATTTTTGGCAACCAGTCTTCTGTTTAGTAGACCATCACTGCCATTGTCAAGTGAGTGACGATATTACAAATTTATTGATATAACTTTAATGAACTAACAAGACGGTGGCCATCTTGTTAGAACTTTCCTGGGAGTTTTTGTGGCAAGTCAGAATCCATGCTCCGTGGTATTATTTCCGATCCACTTCACTTGTGCACAATAACCAAACTCTATTACGTAAAGCACCACCAACATTACACAACATAGAGCCAAATAACACAAGATTATGGATAAAATATAAAGACCACTACATGGCATTCCAAGATCCCGCCAAAAACTCCGTATTGTACGAGTATATTTTCGCAGTAAGTTTAAGTGTGGGAAGACATTATCGTCATGCGTCATGAACTATCGGAATACATGACGATAGTTGTACCACGAAAACTGAGCCCGCGGTTTTTACACACACCAAAGGATCTCAGAAATGATAATATCGAGTTGACATTGTAATGGCAAATGTATGCGAACTTTATTCTGCCCCTTTATCGAGATTCATTTTAGAGGTTAGTTCTTATCGCGATAAGGTAGCTGTAGCTCCATCACGCAGATATAGGACTAGCATCCTATTACTATTTATATCACCATGAAGTTTTGTTTATGGTTGCGATAAATGTCGATGTGGGAAGACATTATCGTGATGCTTTCCGAACTGTCTGACTGCGTGACGTAACACGATAACTGGGACCGGCGCGGCGATATTGACGCATATGTATGAAGCTATTATGATTTCAGCGTGAATGGGTCAGGTTGCCCAGGGTAGCAGAAAATTGACGTGAAGTAACAGTGCTTGCATTGTTGCGTTTCGTTCGGTCAGTAAGAGCGCCGAAGACCCACCTCTCCTCACTTTCCCCCTTTGCTCTTTCCTTGCTCCCCTGTTCCTCCCCCAACACAGGCTGACAACGCACTTGTGACTCCTCTAGTGTTGCAATTGTCTAAGGACTTCCTACGATAAAAAATCCAACGAGTTTAGGGGATCTTTTCAGCCGCTCTGAATATAGCCATATGCTTGAGCTTGCGTGTTATACAAACAAAATTTATTACTTACAAAATAACATTAAATTACAATTTAAAGGAATCTAAAATTAGCGTTTATTTATCCTTGTATATCCTTGTATCTCGATGTTACTGACGAGGACTGCACGCCTTTATCAGAACAACATTTGACGTTAATTTTATCGCGACAAGTAGTCGACGCGACGCTTCGACCCATGGCTTCGACCCGCAGGTACGGGAGTAGTCACAGACGATAGCTTGATACACATAGAGTATACTACATGGCGTAATGAATACTTAACGACATATAACCTATTCTTAAATATTATAAAAGGCAACATCTCTCTGTGCTTCGATTCGTCAGAGTGTGTATAATTTAAAAACCACATAACCTAATAACACGCATTTTAAAGCACATGTATATTTTATATCTTAATGATATGTTTTGTTACATTAGATAATATATATGGAAATTATGCGAAGTTAATAGTAAATAAAATCAGCCTAAAATGATTCACAGTACATTCTGTTGTAATATGGTTTAACAAATCGTTAAATTTTAACCAATACGTTTTACACAAAAGTGCAGAATAGAAATTAATAAAACAAAATTTAACTCTAGTATTTAAATCACAATGAACACTCTTACGTGACAAAGTAAACTGAATAAGTTAAACGCAATATTTTTTTTTTATCGTAGCACGGTAAAATGACTGCACTGTGCCTGATGATAAGCACAGTACAATCCAAAAACAATAGCGACCACCGAGTGACACACTATACATCGCCGGTCGCCACTGTTATGCCGGCCTGCAAAAAGTTGGATATGCACAGACTAATCCCGAAACGCGACACGCAGAAGCGAGTCACTATTACGGGCTTTTTCGCCATATACATGGTGGTTGCGACCCAGTCGGGCTGTAAAACCCTACCATCCCGCTTTCGCCATTGCCTCGTTCGTTATTCAGCAGGGTGCACCACGTGCAGGTGAGGTTGGCTTGGGTGTCTCAAGTTTTATGATGTTATTCGACACCCCTTACATCCCAATTAAACCCCATTAATCTTATACTAATTAAATTACTTCGCCAACATAATCAAAAGTACTTCCTGTCAGGCGAGAATTGTTCAACGTAGTATGAACTTTGATCTACCATAATGCAATGAAACCACATATCTACAAATCTAAACATAAGAATGTAAATCTAAATTGTCCGTACTTTTGCGATTTTCGTGAAAAAGACTTTCAATCATTTTTAGAAATGTCTGTCTGTCTGTTTGTATGAAATCGCATCACTGCTAAAGCACTGGATTCACAAAAAAAACTTAGCAAGAAAATTGTAAAGCATATCCTCGGGAGTTACTTAGTTTTTGTTCCATTAAAAACGGCCCACTCTATCAAAAAATATTGTAATTTTAATGATGACGCTACTTAAGTACGAGAGAATAGTTGATAAGTGAATGGACTCAATACATTCGGATGATTTTATTAATTACTGTTTTTTTACATTAAGCTCTACGCGGGCAGTTAGTTTTAAATAAGACTATTAAGAATAATAGTCCGTTAACAATTACAAATTAGAAACAAAAAGATGAGGCTATTTTCAAATATTGTAGCATTATGAGGTCCTCGACGAAGCGAAAATAGCCGTTATATACCAGGTGAAAGGTTAGACATTCGCAGTATTCTAGGATATGACACTTCATTGTTACATTTAATATATACAATAATAATATTAAAACAAATACTAATAAACAATCGAGAAAATTTAAGTTGAAGTTTGTTGTAAGATTTTCAAAAGTAATAATTTTCGATAGCAAAACAGACAATAAATCCTTATGTTTTTTTCCTGACATTCCCACATTCCCTTTCAAATGAAAGTGAAATTACCCGACGGTCATTAACACTGTGCTTTAACATATACGCATACAGGATTGTGTATAATTTTTATATTTTTTAGATAATTACATCAAATTTTAAATACCCATTTTGTAATTGACTTAGAACGAGAATCGAATACGAGTATCCTTCAGAAATATTGCTACTGCTTAAACAGTCACTTGGTATAAGATAATAAGTAAAATTCGAAGATTTAAAAAGAATGGACCAAGACAGCGTGGAATTTCTACGCTAATATGTATACCGTACCTAGTTATAGACATTACTTTGATAGATATGCATGCGTTAGAATATATGCTGCTTACAATTTTAAATACATTACTAAAACACGAAGATCTGATGTAATTAGGGCCGGATATACTGTGAGAATTTTTATGTGAAACATCCATAGTAGCTAGGGTTATGATTGTTGCCTTAGAGACGTGGCGACGCAATACACGAACTTTGCACTATTAACGAAGTACTCAAATTTATTTGCAACCCTGTATTTATAAAAGTAAGGCTCAAATTGTTTGATCAGCCACTTGTTATACTAGTGTTACGCAGCACGCGCCGACGACCTAGCGCCCTTTGATAAATGCCGCCAATCACACCGCGCCTGCGCTTAGCTTAATTTTTGTATTTAATAAAAATGAATATATATGTAATAAAATACATAAACAGTAATTATTTTATGGGACAAATCTATAGCGCCTTATCTTTTCATTATGCCATAGTTTATTCCTGTCCTAATCTGTTATTTTAGGCATATAACTTATACAAAACAATTTCGATGTTTCACATCTGCCAGGCATCTCGTGACGGCGCAATTATTTTTTGAGTATCTCCACGAATTTGTTTAACATTGCTTTTAACGTACATTGCTGAAAAGAATATCTCTATTTTTTTCTACGTGCCTGACCGCTGTTGGCTTGATGGACCTTCACAGCTTCACTGAACTTATAGGAAGAGCCAACGCCAACGCGCAATTTTGCAAAAATCGGCTTGAGCTGTTTCCTTAAAACAAATATCGCAAATCGTGTACCTACTGTCTATACATAAATGTATGTGAGATCATCTGTGTCAAACTGCTGCTGCATGAAACCGCTGTGGGAATTTCAATAGAAGCCTTTATAAACATAAAAAGTAGAATAATTTCCCAATTATGAATTTCATGTTATCCCATTATGTTATATAATTTATGGTTGATGACGTCACGAAAATTTAAGTCACGTTTACGATAGACCCCTCGTGAACAAATAATATGAAAGAATTGCGTCATGATTTCCATGACGTCTACATTTCCTTACGATCTCGCAATGAGACCTACAACTCTTTAGACGAATGTTTCGTAAGATGGGAACGTATTTCGCTGTTTTAGGACATTATTTTGAAATAAAGTCATAACGTGATGATGGAATATAAATTTGAAGCAATGAGGAATTAGTGGCTAACGTGTCGAACATAACCCACTCTCTCTCGAGAGAGAGAGAGAGAGAGGGTAGATATCCATAAGTTATTTCCCTGCGTTAATAAAAAAAATTGTGTGTGTAACCGTCACACGCGATGAAAGATAAACTTTTTAAATATTTTTGATTTTACCAATAAATAGGTCATAAATAAATAAAACAAAAATTTTAGAAAAAAAAGATATTAATGAGATATATTAAATTGAGTAATATGGGCCCGCGACCGTACTGCCATCTGGTTTCCTTGTAAATAAGTAACAAATTAGATCAAAGCTTCATCATTATCTGTAGTGACATCTATCAGCTAATTCAGAACTTAAATAATTACTATGATAATTACGAAATAAATTAATTTTGATTTAATAGAAGTTTTGGTTATGTATAATTGTTATCTAACCGGATGGTACAGAAACGTGACGCTATATTGTCGTAACTGACTTCCGTTGCATTTTCGTCCAGTTACCTCCTAGTCGTGGCTAAGGAAGTTTTACTTCAAAGAGGTTCGAATCCGTCCAAATGAGCTTCCGTCAAAGGAAAACATCGTTTTGAAACCACAGCAAGATGGCAGCGCTTCTAAACCCTCCTGGCTAACTACCACCTTGTAAAGGAAACCCGAATTTAAAATCTATTGCCAAACATACATATCTAATCTAATATACAGTTGCATTCCTACATCTGATCTTGAGAATCTCTTCTCTCTATCTTTAGCGTGTTTACCACCATAGATTGGCATTTATTATCAGGAAGAGTTTTTGGCGGGATTTTAGTATACCACGTTGTGGATTTTATATTTTATTCATAATCTTGTGTTATTTGACTGTATATTTTGTTAATTAGGTGGTTTTTACGTAATATAATTAGTTTATTGTGCATAAGTGAAGTGAATGGATTATAATACCACGGAGCATGAAATTCTGAGATGCCACAAAAACTCCCTGGAAGGTTCTAACAAGGGATCCACCATCTTGTTAGAATACTCAGACGACGCTTAATATTGAAGTGATCGCAGGACGCTTGTAACATTATTGACTACGCGACAATGGCAGTAATAATCTGAAAGATTGACTGCCAAAAATAAAGTAAAAAAATATATATATCAGGAAAGATTGTGATTTAACGCTAAAACCTTTAAGTACAGATTATAAAATTAAAAAAAAAAAACTTTTGAATATCAGTACTCTATATAGTGCTTCCCATGTACAAAAATTCATGAGAGAGAATGAGATTTTTTTAACATTTTTTTTTTATGATTTCTGAAAACAATATTTGTATTTTGATATTTATATAGCCTCTCTATCTAGGAATGGCGTATACTTGTCGTGTACAAAATTTCATTAAAATCGGTTGAAATAAGATATTTCTTTAATTTGTAGTATTTTTTCCTAAATGTATTTATGTATTGTTGTTTATGTTTATTGCCTATTAATTTTACAGTGATATACAGTATATGTGTACAATATCGGTTATATTAAAACAGTTTGAGAAAATTTTATGTTTATATTGTGTCATTGTTAAAAATAATATATCTTCCGAGTACACAATTTAATCATAATTCGATTAAGAAAAAAATGGAAAATGATTTTCTTATGATTTCGAAACTTTTTTTGTCAATTCTAGTACCTTATCATTTCATTAGAAAAGTTTATTAGCTTCATTTGCAAAAATTTTATAACAAATCGGTGAAGTGGTTTTTAAGTTAAAAAAGATACACAAATAGACGGCAGATAACATTTTATGTTAAACATCATATTTGTGATCAGTTGCGACTAAATTTTGGAAAACAATTATACTACAAACAGAGCAATAGATTTTTTGATTTAGTTTAGTATAGACTGGACATTATTAAAGTGTTTTTAAAATTATTTATAGTTAAATATTTGTAAAAATTAATTCAATCATAAATGGTCTAGCCGAGTTAATGGGGGAAAGCGGCTTTTATGATTCGCACTTTGGGAACTGATTTGGTGTCGAATAAAAATATTTCACGTAAATTTTTAACCCTTTATATCAAGCGGTTTTCAAGATTTTTTTTTTTATTTTATCGTTATTTTCACAGTGAGATTCAAAACAGTGAGAGTCCAAGTGATAAAAAATTTGATTATGATTTTTAAACAAAAAGTCAATTTTTAGCGGAAGAAAAAAAAACTTTTATTTTTGTCTTTTTGAAAAATATCACTAACTAAATTTTGTCAGAAAATGTCTTTTATACCTCTCTATTATATATTTTGATTTTTTTCCGAATATGTTGAAGTCTAGATAGACCCTTTAAACTTGTCTAAAAATTTAAAGAATATAACAATCTGAATATTATGTTTTTAGCATTATAGTAGTGTCGGCTGTGAGTTTTTTTTTGTTAGTAATGTGCGTAGGTTTGACTGCGGAACCTGTTCAAGGGATAAGTGGAGGAAGTTTGAACAGTAGTCCAAATAAACAGAACCGATATTTCTCGTGTGGACTGACGCCTTGCCTAATTGGACAAGATAGTCTCACTAAAAGATTTTAGAATGTTTGGATTACATTATGCGTCTTTAAAAAATGTATTTTATGTTTATTATATTACTTATGTCAACGCGAAAAGATTTATATAACATGGAAAATTTTAATTTAGTTAACGCACAGCATCGTGACAAAATTGAAACGTGACTTATTACGCAACCATACCAAAATAGAGCTGAGTACAAAATATTTGGACATAATTTATACAACAATTTACATTCATACAACTCACTCGTCGTAACAAAATCATAACATAAGAGCATCCTAATTTAATGTCGTTACATCGATGAGCATCCTAATTTAA
>JACEII010000229.1:21940-59619 GCA_014332785.1 Antheraea mylitta | reverse complement strand
GTCGTTACATCGATGAGCATCCTAATTTAATGTCGTTACATCGATGAATTTTTCTTTTGTTAAATAGGTTTGAATTGAATCGTATTCCACGATGTTTTTAATTGTTTTTATGTTAAAAGCTTGATAGTATCGATAAACGATATATCAACTGTGTTCATTCGATATTATAAGGAAGTATAGTTTGTAAATTTGTGAGTTTATGACGTTGTAGGGGGTAATTTCAGGAACTACTGGTCCGATTTGAAAAATTCTTTCAGTGTTATATAACTCATTTATCGAGGAAGGTTATTATAGGTTATATATAAAGGTTCATATCATCACGTTAAGATAAATAGGAGCTGAGCACAAATGAAGAGTTTTTCAAATACGCGGTTTTTCTTTCCTCTTGAGAGCTTCCGCTGCGTGTTAGCGTTAGCCCAAACAGCCCACACTGGCGAAATCGCGGGCAGATGTTAGTAATCGCTATTTTTTTTCGATAATTATAAATGTACATGTATATGAGAATATATAATTTTAAAGTTTGATATTTATTTCATCTATACTAATATTGTAAAGAGGTAAAGTTTGTGAGTTTGTGACGTTGTGAAGTTGTAGGGAGTAATCTCAGGAACTACTGGCCCGATTTAAAAATATTCTTTCAATGTTATATAGCTAATTTATCAAGGATGGTTATAGGCCGTATATTATAGCGCAAAGACCAATAGGAGCGGAGCAACAATAAAACATGTTTAAAAATCGCGGTTTTTTTCCTCTTGAGTGCTTCCGCTGCGTGCTAGCGTTAGTCCAAAGTATCTATTCCACGCGAACGAAGTCGCGGGCAGAAGCTAGTGCAGGAAATCCTTTGAATTTTCAGATTCATCATGTTAGAAATATCAATACTAAATGCATATAAAATATATAAAAATATATAATATAACATAGATATATAAAATACAATAAATATAAAATATATATACTCTCGATGTTGTATATCACATCGAACAAGTACAGAAACTCACTATGATACTTATATAAATATATTGTTCCAATTAAAATAAATACAATTAGGTCTTTACAATTCAAATAATCAAATATTAGACAATACATACAATTACGAGCCAGTTACTCGTAGTCCCCGCGTGTGCAAGTAGCGGACACAGATAAAATTGTTGTTAAAACTACTTAGCATTATCGCATGTAAGCTACAAGTAGTTTTGTGTTTCCTGCGTCTTATACGTACTAATAATCACATTTTCCTCATTTGCATAAGGATGTACACACGTACATCGACACGACACGACACACACACACACACACACACGACACGTGTCCATTTATCCTAATTTTGTAATCTTGGTTGTCCTTGTTATTTTTAACATGACCTATGTCATGTCTTTATTCATAAATTTGAGTTATTTGATCCTATGTTATGTACATTCTTGTAGGTTTTTTTTCCTCGAAATGACTACGCTATTGACCCAGCAAGGTCTTAACAGATTCACCGGAATACTAAGGCGAGTACTTTGGGCACTCAGCCGATTTTATTTTACAACTAGCTCAAGGGTGCACGGCACACTTCGGCTTGGGCTGTTGCCTGATATGTGCAATTCGCAAACTATCTGTGCTGACCTAAGCTAACTATTCATACATATATGAGTTGTTGGAACGTATATGTGTACCAAGCATATAGTAAATACCTCAACAACTCTTATATATATTTCGTATAGGATAATTTTCTAAACTATTTCAGTTCCATAAGGGAAAGAAATAAAACCCTTCCACTTTCATGTGTAAGCGTGTATACGTGCACGTGTGTGGCGGTGATATGTGTAATGTTGTTGCAGTGATGTAAGATTTTGTGTATCGCGCGAGCAGCGCACTCAAGGGCTCCACGCCAAGGGAACGGACCTAGGCTTGAGCCGCTGCCGAGGGGGATCTAATCTAGTGTGCGGGAACGAAATTTACAACCAGACCACGGCGGCGTGATCTGTCGTTACGCGGGCGTGGGCGTGAAGACACTCTGTTTCGAGAGACAGGCTGGTACTGCTCGTTCGCTGCCGTGATTTCATCGGGAGGGTCGGTAAAAATATGTTGGGGCCGTCTTCTATGACGCGCAGCGTTCGGTACGGGTTCGTATTGTGCGGCGGATAATACTAACGGACTGGGTATGTACGTTCTTCTAGGTGAAAGAAGTTGTACCTAAGACAATGTGCGTACAAAATATCACGACGATCGATTGAGTAGTTAGGATGTGAAAGCGAAACTAACTCACATTAGAATTGTAATATCAGTTACGAAACGTTAATTCCGCAACCCCATTTTGTTAGAGTACTGAAACCGCCCGTAATTGCTAATTCTAAAATAGGAAATATATATCCATTTGGTAATGTCAGATACGGATAGATCAAAAAGGTAAATTGATTGCCAAAGTTGTCTTTGATTCATCTTTTTTTTTCCTAAAATTTGTTTCAATATTTTAATAATTTTAAAGGTGGTAGAGCCACGCTGAAGCTATAACTGGTTTCAACATGAATGAATCGGCTCGCTCGGGGTAGTCCTCACCACCCTCTTACAGAAACACTGACGTGAAGTAACAGTGCTTGCATTGTTGCGTTTCGTTCGATCAGTGAGAGCGCCGGAGGACCATCGCTCTTCTCCCTTCTCTTCGTTTCCCTTACGCCTTTTCCATCAACACAGGCTGGGAACACTTGCGACTCCCTGGTATTGTTGGTGTCTATGAACGATAGTGTTCACTTAACATTAGGTGACACACCTGTTGTTGTGACTCTTGTGATATAAAAAAAGCAATATTTTAATAGAACTATAATTAGTAATAGTCTGGTTAACAGTTGTTTATTGTCAAGGATGTACAGAATGACTATAATGCATAGGATCTATAAAGTAATCATCATTAATAAAGCCACGAGAAAATGTGTTTAGGACAAACTGTAGAATAAAATATAGTTTCTAGAAAATTCTTAAACCTTTAATGTAATAGTGGGCGGAGACGTAAACAACATAAATCTGGCAATTTGTTTTTGAGAGGTTCAATACTAATTTAATTGGCAATCAAAGAATAACGAATAACAAGCAGATAGGTCAGTCATCTGGTACACTATTGTCTGAGATACTTTTTCGTATCTTTTGTAATTCGATATAATAATGCTTGGGAAAGCTTGAAGATTAACAAAACCAGACTATTTTCATGTATCTTACATCTTACTGTAAGAAGTTACTAGTGTTATTACCAAAAAAAAATTAACTGTAATAATTCGGTTATTCACGCAATTGTAACTATTACATGTATGGTTTTGCACGACCAATTTCAATGACACATCATTTATTCTCGATAAATTAACGTCACATAACATTACGACTGCATGAATCATATGTACACTCCAACAACTAGACTAGTGACTTAGAAATACATCATCAGTTACTCAGGGGATATCTGATAGTACTCTTAACCAGTTCATATATCTATATAACAATATCTTGCACAATTACAAGTTAATGTTACGCAAAACATTTTCAGAGTTGACAACATTTTAAAGGACAATTCGCTTCAGTCCTATTAACAAGCCAGCTGAAGTACGGTCTCTTGCGTTAATAAAAATAAAGAAAGATTGTATTTGTGTTTGTTTTGGTGTTTGGATTTAATCGTATTGTTTGTGGGTAAGTGCATTTCATTATGATAACTCTTTAATGACATAATTAAAATAGTAAGTCCATTATGTTGTCCTGAACAAATATTAATCGAACATATTTTTTTATCGACCTCTTTTTATTTCTGTATAAAAATGAAATAAACCACCCGTTTTCTTAACTTTTATACTAGGAACAGTACTAATTGATACACTTTGCCTATTTTGCAATTTGTTACATACAAATGCAGATTCCTTAAAACCTGAATTTAAAAAGATAAATACGCATTAAATCGTCTCTATTAAATCATAAAGGAAACATAAAATAAATCGAAGCTGTAGGAAAGCAAACTATATTTATTTAATTCGAGTATATATTGTTGTACTATAAAAAATCACCTTTGACACTAAGAATGTAGTGAATTAAAACAAACTGACATCTCAACAAGATATAATTTTAAATTTCATTATTGTTCTAACTAATTTAATAACTTATTCAGTTCTTAGACACGTATAATGAAATAAAATAATACTTGAATAAAGCCGGTCGGGACTTAGTACGTGTTAATTAGTTGGTTCAAATTAAACAGAATAAAGCATAGCCATGTAGCTTCTTATTTGAGAATTAATAATGAGTCTTAGAAACAAACAAATCTTAACCATCCATAATAATACTGAAGTTTTAATGATTTTTACGGCTATTTTTGTAAACGTGCCCACAGTTTTAGAATAACCTATTTACAAATTTGTTTATAATAGTATGGGACACCTAAAATACAGATAAACAATATAATAAAGATATATAATCTATATAGGTACGTAATATATCGCTCGAAACATAATATAACATCTAACCTTCGAAATTCAAAAAAACATTCGATCAAGATGGCTTCTATTTTAGAATCGTTTAGACAATTTTTGTGACAACTAAAAATGCAAATTTCTAGTTATTATCCAACTTTATCTATTTATTTTAGTATTAATTTCTCAACTCTGCGCAATAATCAACCATAAACATAAAATGTCACTACTATTACACAATATATCGTCAAAAATCGTAAGTTACTGAAATAAATGCTCTTCGTATGTAAAATTAAGATCCCGCCAAAACTATGTACCTATAATGTACTTTATTATCATATAGTTTACGCCATACATAAAAGAAGTTATTAGAAGTTGTATATAGTAATTTTACGAGATCAAAACTTACTAATTAATTAAGAATTTGATATGTAACAAATGTATACCGTTTCTAACTTATATAAAATATGCTAAAAATAGATAAAATGGTATATACCTAACATATAAAATAATGTGAATAATAATGAATTCTCTCTTGAGTGATATCATTTTCCTTGTAAATTTTGTGTAATCTTCTGTTGATATGACTGTGTTTATTATTTTTGATAAATATGTTTCTATTCATCCGCCATCAATGAAAACTTCTGTGTAAAACATATTGTTTTTGATCTTCATTTTCCTAAGTTGGCAACCAACTCTTTTAATTGAAAACTAACCTCTACTAGTGACTTAGCTTGTGAATGATCTTGTGATTACTTGTGGGTGTCAATAAGATGGTCGCCATCTTGTTCTATCTTTGTAGGTAGTTTTGGTGACATCGCTGAATTAAATATCCACTTTATTTATGCAAAATAACCAAGCTATAACATGCGATATGCCAACAAAACACAATATCAGAATCTAATAATACAAAATTATGCATAAAAAACAAAACCAAAACGACAGATTAAAATCCCGCTAAAAACTCTACTTTATCGTCTTATTTAAAGATGGCCTTTACTAGTCTATGGTCAATATTACTCTATTACATTACTCTTACTGTACTCTTAGTACATTTTATATGTAAATTGATGTATTATTAATTTACGCCTTTAACTGAGTCACGGGATTTATTTACATTGAAAAAAATTATTACAATTTTTTTTATCACTGACACCGTGATGTCTGATATTGAATTTACATACTGGGTTGTGAAAGATGTCTAGTTACGTAACTTCTTAAAATAGAATCAATACAGCTGTATTAGCAGGTTATTTTGAACGTTATCGAAATAAAATTATAATATGCCAAGATTTTATATACAACATTGATTGTTTTTATGCAATCCTTATTGAAGAAATTTAAAAAATAATAAAATCACCATGATTATTTTCATACGATTCATTTACTAAAATTAATGTTGGTATTCCCGACTATCAGAAAATCTGCTTTCTCGCGACTTTAAAGAACCGGTAATCTTATCACAAATAAATAATTTTATATAACTTATCTACATGACTGTGACTCATTTTAGTTAATCTTTTTTTTCATACGTGAGAATTTTCTTTATACATAATAGTATAATTATGTTATTTGTAGTCCCTTTAATTACATACACAGCGATGGCAAGTAGAAGTAAATAAATGTCAGTATCCAAATCATAAGCCAGCCCTACTCTAAACTTCTCCGGTGAAACTGTTAAGGCCTTGTTAGGCCAATAGCGTAGTCAGTTCAAAAAAAAAACTCTAAGCTATAATGATTTATTTATCCGAATGAAAGTCGAGAATTACGTATACAGAGTCAGAAGCGCAATCGCCGATTTAATTATAACTGGTCCAATATTTGAACTTGCCATTGTGAAGCCCATGTCTATCCATTACTGCTAAATGCTATCGTTTTGCTCGTGTGACATATAAAATCAGGGAGCCGGTGACATGTGAAGCGACGATGACTTAGCGACGTGGTAATTGATAAAAAGAGATAGTGAGAATTCTACCATCAGTAATTGCTATATCACACACATTATAATTTTAAATAAGGAATACTAGCTAGACGACTTCCCTTGCAGTAAGGTAGATTTGATCGTCCTCCGGGAACATTAGATCTTTTAAAAACGTATGAAAAATGTCTTAATGATCGATCCATTACTTAAGTCGTGAAGGTGTAACAAGCAAATTCACTTTTGCATTTATAGTATTAGTCGCATGCCCGGCGGACGTTGTCCTGCGTTGATAGTAAAAAAAACTAAAACTAAACCACAGCATCATCTACAGAGTCCAATTATGGATCTCAATCATCCTTGAATCCACTTAAACACATAAAAAAATCATCAAAAAGTATCCAGCCGCTTAGGAGGAGTTCAGTTCATTCACATACACACCGACAGAAAAGTTCTGTAAAGAAGACAGAATCGACATACTATAATTCAAATTTTGGGTTTATAAATCTACTCGAGTAAGAGGAAAACCATTATAGAATTACTACGTAATATCGTGAATTGTTAAATATTTTCTGACGTAATTATTTAAACAGTATACTATACACTTATTTAATATTAATTTTTAACTCATCGGTTTTGTTTGACGTAATACTTACGATTAAATTCTGACTGTATACATATTTCTCAAAAATTCAGTACCAACGTACCCAATTTACCGCAAGCACGAATTTTTGTTGCCAGTAGATTAAAATAGTCTTGGATCTGTATTCCTGGATTTGAAAATTAACTCAAACAGGTTTATAGAAATAGCAAAGGGAGGAAAAAACACAAACAGGTTCATTGGAAAAATATTTAGCCAGACTAAATCGATTTGACATTTAAATGTAAATCGATCAGAGTTGATTCCAGTCTAACTCATATCAGTTTGACCCGTTTTGCAACCTCAAATTTGCTAACTCTAATTTATTTATAAATATTATTTATTATTTGCGAAAAGGTCAAAGTTCATTAGATCTTATAATTACAAAACATGTATTTTGAGTTTTATCGGGAACTCTTCATCTTCATACGCTCTCATTACTTAGGCATCCCTTCTCATTAAGGATTATTACGGCCATTATCAAACAGGTAATATAATTGTAAAGTGTATTGTGATGACTTTAGTATTCCAAGAATATGGTGGCTGTCTTGTTGGAATTTTCCAGGGAGTTTTTAGAAATATCACAGAATTCATACTCCGTGTTGTTATTTCTCATCTACTTGTGCACAATAACGTATGTTAGATACCATTAATATCACAAAATATATAAAATAAAATAACCCAAAATTATTTAAAAATAAAAGTTTATTGTAATACAGATTAAAATCCCGCCAAAAACTTCTAGCCGGAAATTATTCTGTCATATTTTTTCCTATTTCGATAAACTTACTTTTTGTGTTCTATATTCTATTATGTCAATTAATAATTTGGTTAAACACAAGTGAAATGTATTACAAATTGTAACAAGCACAGTTGATAATATCAATTTTATCAATGGTTCTTTAATTATTGGTATAAAGTGTAAATACATAACAAAGTATATATGCAAAAGCAATCTGAAATAGAATAAATGAACGCAATTCAAATTAATAAAATCTGTTTATATGTACAATAAAAACATTACTATAATATATAACTTCATAGTCTGCGATTAGAATAATGTTAATTGCTATCGGATGTAAAATTATTCTGAATATTTCTCAATAAAATTTAGACAATCATGTAATGTAATCAATAAAGTAAATATACACATTAACATAGTGAAATAAAATGTAATATAATTTAAACAATTATTTTTATATTCTGGCAGTATTGGATAAGTCCAATCCAATTTAGTTGTAACTTAAGAGTTACAACTAAAATAAAATATTATTGTATTAAATTAGGCAAACTGAACCCACAGGATAATTAAAGCATTACAAAAACTAAGTACCATTATATAATATAAGGCAGTATTCAAATAAACTAATGGAATTTCCTAAGTCTTCCCAATTTATACAGCATTGAACAAATAAATAGAACTATGTATTTTGTCATTTCGATGACATATTTTGATGGAAAGGCAAATTCTTTATAATCATTTACAGTAAGTTTAGATTTTTATTAAGAAAACGTGACGCTGTTTAGTTGTTTTTATGACGTATATATACTTGAACAGTGATTTCAACATTCATTCCTTAACCTTGAACATCAGTGAATAAATACATAAACTAAAACTTCATCATACAAATGCTATTATTACCCGGTCTTGTGAAAAATATTGAAATATCGCGCGTCTTTATATTGCATTGCCAAACGTAAATGAATGGTTGCAGCCTCCTTTTTCTATCGACTTGCACAACAGTGGTGTAGACAGAGACGGATATATATCAGTTATTTCGCTTTTTAAACGCGTGGCGTTGCTCGCGTACTACGCAAGCTGACGGTGTGTCGACATTGGACGTTGGATAGGTTGCCGGTCCGAGGCTTCAGCAAGCGTCGTCGTCAGTCTCGCAATGGCGTTAGTGAGAATAGGTTGTGTGTTCGTTTAATATCGCATCAACCCGAGCGGACACCGGCCCAAAATATTGGCCTGCATATCCGTATAAGAATTACAACGAAACGATTCTAGTAATTCAAATATAATATAAAGCGACACATTCGCAATAACGGAAAGTCAAATTTTGGTACGATATCCACTCAGGGCGAATCATTTCAAGGTCCGTTGTTTGTTACTAAATTGTCTAAATAACTTCGAGTTTGAAAATTCTTATAATATATAAACGTTTTGGTTTTTTTGCAGATCATGTCCATCTCATCGTAGTAGTTCCTACGTAAACGTGTGTTTGTGCTTGTGTTTGTGAACGTAATTAGTGTACTGTGACAGTGTTGTGTTTGTGATGGATCCGGGATCACCATCGTTGCTGTGGCCGTTGCGGTTGAACAAGCCAGCGGCGACGGCTGCCGTGCCGTCCAGCGATGAGAGCAATAAGACCGAGGATCGGGCTCAATCGCCGGTGTTACCGGACCGGTTGACGGCGACGCCGTCTCCCCAGAGCCCTGCACCAAGTAGCCCAGCACCGGCGCCGGCACCCGCGCCTCACCAGTTCCAAGCGGCGCTTGTCGCTGAAAAATATTTACTTCTTGAACAAGTTGAAGGTTCCTCGTTATGTCGGTGTGTAGACGTGCGCACTCAAGAGGAGTATGTATGTAAAGTGAGTACCAATAATAATCGTAATCCATACTTTAATTAGTCAAACAAATTACACGCCGAACATTGCTTCAAATAATTGCATAATGGTATTATAATATTGACCAATTTAATGAATTACCCATCCTCAAATAATTATTCCACTAAACACTAGTTTTTCGGGAGCCACATTTCAGAAGTAACCATCTTTCTTTTGTTACCTGCCATATTTAGTAAACAATATTTAGAACTTATATACAAAAAATAAATCTTAAATATTATTGAAGGGAGCCAAATCTGACAGGAAATAGAATAAGGACAACTTCGGTATAACGATTAACGTATTCAAAATCCTGCATTTAATTAAGATAAGAAACACGAAATGTAGATCACCTTAGATTCATAAATGCCAAGGCTGTTGTGTGCAAGAGTCATGAAACATCGATATTGCCGCATTTTTTTTTACAGTGGTAATAAATTGATCAAAAGAGTTTACTATAAGTAGGTTTTATTGTACCTTAACTATCATCTGACATAGTTTATCACGTTTTACTCTTAATACCGATAAAAATATAACGAATTTGGTTTCACAATGTAATAGAGGGTAGATAAAATTAGTCTAAAATAAGTTTGTGTAGTGTCGGAAAAAACACATTGTTTTATTTTTGGCAACTAATTTTCTAGATTATTAATACCATAATGTTACAAGTATCTTATGATAATTTCAATGCTCTGACAAGGCCGTGGTCCTCTTGTTAGAACTTTCCAGAGAGTTTTGTAGCATCAGAATTCATTGTTTTCAATCCACGTCACTTGTGCACAATAACCGAACTATGTTGTGTAAAATGCCACCATTATTATTAAAATATAGAGCCAAACACAAGATTCTGAATAAAATATATAAGCCAACACACAAAAGATTGAGATTCCGCCAAAAACCCCCAAATGAACCTTATTACAAAATGTTGGCAAACGCATTACGAAGATTGTTCGAAATTTCAGATTTTAAAAATATACCATAAACAATAGTGATAAATGTATCATGCCAGACTCTCGCGACATCACTAGGATGCGTAACGTGTAGTGTATCGTTTCGTAATTATGTCGGGTTTCAAAACGGACTTGCGCAGCTTTGTTTGATTGATATTGTGTGTAATCTCTTTACTACGACCTACTAAGTTTATATTTCATAAATTCTTATGCAAAATTTCAATTCAAAACTAGAATTTAATAAATTATTCATCTTACCCAACACCTATGAACTATATGGTGTTTAATCTCATAATCACTCGGTTTGGAGTAAACTGTAGCGATTTTAAAGGGTTCCCGTACTATCCCACGGGACTGTGGCCCCATGTGGAGATAAGTTCGATTCACAATATACCCACATGTCGTGTCCATTCTGTATTTATTTATTCTCAAATAATTAATTAAATGTTATTGGATATTTACGACTTTTCCTCAAGGATAAAGGGGTATTATCATAAATATCCGAGACAAGCCATAAGTTCATCGGAAAGTTTGAATCACGCATTTACTGCATTTATTATTGTAGTATCTGTGGAAAAAGTGTTTATGTTCAAAACAATGTAATGTTTACATAAAATCACGTTATACACTCGGGTAATTAACATTTGGTGGCTGTTTTTCATGCATCTCTCGTGCATTGTTCATAACTATTTTTGTTTGAAACCGATGTCGTACTTTATATGTCATGGTCTTAGCGCCGTTGCTCGATTGCTGTTCTAGGCCGCAGCCATCGCAGTTTTTATACAATGTCATATGTATGTACGCTTTCGCAATCGATAACAATAACAGTTATTTATAACGTTATAAAGTTGAAAACGCTTTTATACAATAATTTATTTTTTAAGTTACACAAAAAAAAACAGAGCTGAACGCCTTAATTGGTTCAGAAAGTTATTATTACAAATACGACCTAGCTTTATCTTGTTTTAGGCAATACAGGATACTTAGACAAACAAAGGCCTATACCGGTATTGTCAAGGCGCAAAATAGGCACTTCCCTCGTGAGAACTTGGCAAGGTTAAGTGTGGCAACTTCATCGTTGCTAAACGTATTTACAACACCGGCTAAGTATTGCCAACACGACAGGCAGGCACATTAGTACGTTCACGTATCGACCGACCTACGCAACTAAGAATTCTTATGATTATTTTTTTATAAAACTCTTAATCCATATTAGCTAGTTTCGTTCGTACGGTAACACGTGGTAGCGTCCGGCGCACCGAAAATAGGAGTGACCTTCTCATTGACATTGTGAAATAGACGAGTTGATAACGCTGATCGCCGAATGTCACAGCGAGGCTAGGGGCCCCCCTCTATCAATCCCCCCACTAGATACCAAGCGGACGCTCCAAAGAATACGCACGTGTTCATTGCTGCGTAAATACTGTTGATGATGTCAACGCAGTCGTCAAAACCGAAGATATATTTTACAACGTTTTTAATGTCGTACTTCTTTGTTATTTTATTTGGAAATTTCATATAATTAATCCGCAAACTATCGACATTGATTGCTTTTTTTCGATAAACTACGATTGGAGCGTAGCCGTCGCAACAACAAAGAAATCGATAGGTTTACTAACGATGTTCTAAGATTGTTATGTAATAGGCAGAGTACTGGAGGTTTATTTTGTATTTCTATTTCATTTCTCGGAATATTTTTCTTGATATTTTTAAGGTTTAATCTGAGACTGTAAGGAATGGCGTTTGTTTATGATACTTGCTAAGGTATTTATTACCGCATTTGATTTGAGATATATTTTGTTACGATAAGAAGTTTGTTTGTTTTTTATTTTGTCCAATCAACATGTTGGTTATTCTATAACTACTGGTAAAGAATAGAGCAATTCAAAAGGAATAGTGTCCAACGAGAGGTGTACAATTTATCAGCAACCATGCGCTGGCATGCTTGGCAACTGGGTATATACAGGTTGATTCCTAAACGTGACATACCAAAAGAGAATGACGTGTCAACTTTCTCACATTGTTCATAGAGTTAGCGAACCAAACGGGATAGTACCCTTCCACCCTCCATTTGAATGTTGGCTCGGTTGTTCCCAGAACCCTACACGGCTGAACGGTCAACTATTACGGGTGTTAAGATGCGAGAATTATTTCAAAATTATTTATTCAAGCGAATGTAACAGATGTATAAAAATATATATTGACAGCAAATCGCTTTCTGCATAGTTATTTACTATTTAATTACACACAAGAATACTTCATATGGCATCGAAAACCTTCGTTAACATTAGATAACCACGATATTGGGTCAAGAAAACCTAACTACACCTGCAGCAAGTACGATATGCGAATAAATATTTTGCAAGAGATAGGTACTCACGATTAACCAAATAATGATAACTGTAAGTAGGTTAGCTCCCGTAAGCCACGTTCGATGCCAAATATTATCAAGTGTTCTGTCAACATGGCGGATTCTTATCAATATCTCATGTTTTTGCAAACATCGAATTTAAACGGGTCACGACTTATTTGCGTACACTGGTCTGTGATATATAGTAAATAAGCGGCACATAGTCTGGTTTGACTGCGGTGGTACTAAAGCTTAGTACTATTTTTATAATGCATGAATCAAAAAGAAACGTTTGGACGCACGCGACATGATTCATCATTCGTGAGCCGGGAAATCAGATTTGGAATTTGCGTCCACGATGTCGTTGACACGCACACGTTATATTTAAAGATATCTATAAAAATCATACAAAATAACTATTTTTATTTTCATAACCTAAGGTAGTTTTGCCAGTACTTCATTGTTGGTACTAAACAAAATAGTATGTACTAAAATTTATTTCTAACTAGAAAACGTAGTTTATTTATATTTCATCTTTTTTTTCACTCCAAACCTAACATAAATGGCATTGACGGCTGTATCACTAATGAATAACGCTATTGAGTTATTTTAATTCAATTTTTTGTAGTTATTCTGTTGTTTTATTTGGTATTGCATATTGTATTGCATAAATTATGTGATGTCCCTTTCACACTTATTGATAATTTCATAATGCTTACTCGTGATCAAACCGGCCAATAATCGCCATTGTGAAGATTAATAATTAACAGTATAATAACGTTTAGTTCAATAATATGTTATTGCAATAATAGCCTTTTTAAAATACATATTATATTGCCAATAATCAGGTATTTTTTGTTGGGGCACGCAGGGACACGCAATGCCTTTAAATGCAATTCGAAAATACCTAAAAATGCCATAAGTTGGTTTTGTTCTAAAATTTTAGAACAGTATCTTACTATTATATGCCACATGTGCCCAAAATGACAAGGCGTACACTATTTGAGATTTTTTTATGGATTTAGAGCTTTTCGTAAATTAGCGTGGCCCCAAAAAAGAAGTGACAAAAATATGTCAATGATAATTTTGTTTAATTTCTAGTTCCGTTATAAAAGAACTCAGTCTGACGCTAGCTGGCCCTGCTTCGCTAAAAGGGTCAGCCGATCCTATTCAGAAAATGTTTCAACAACGTTACTTCGCATTAGACTAAACCCTTTTAAATCAGTCTCTTTGAAATAGAACCCTCTTTGAATTTATTTAAAGTAGACAAGATACCGAACTCCTCTATCCATTACGGTTGAGTCATTCAAACGAAGTTTAAAATAGAAAATATCCAATTATAAACTCTAGAATATCGAAATGTAAGAAATAGTTAACGGTTAACTTGAAAATACCTGTCACGCGACCAATGAAAAGTGGGTCATTTTGATGGAAAAATAATTACAATGCGGTCGATTCAAATACATCAAAGCATTGTATTCATCTATTAATAGTGATTTTTAATCGCAATCTCATGAGTGACATGAACTTTGTTTGCTGTTATGCATTAATATAATGCTTAATAACTAATGATATTATACGTATAATGTATATACGTTACCTACATGATATTTTGACAAAACAGATGGCTCGATAACGCACACATACGTAAAGAAATATTGTAACGCCACATTGTCTTAGATAAAATGTGGAAGTAAGATAGCATATTCTCAATATCGGTGGTGAAAAAGAAATAGTTCTATTTTGCTTAGATACGGGCGGATTGACGGAGGTGCCGTCAATAATAAGCTAGTTAGCTAAGTTTTAACAAGGCGCTATTGAAGCGCTTGTGACGTATTTATAGTTTTTTAGTTATATTATCATTGAGATATAAAATGTGAAATATTCAACAGAAAAAATTGTTTTAGGTGGTGTCACGAGACTGTAGCAACTTACTCCAAGCTCACTATCGTCTCGATGGACACCCGCACGTCAACCCCATACATGAAGTCCTAGTCGGCGATAAGAGGGTTTATCTAATATTCCCTCGGTCGCACTCAGATCTCCACTCGTATGTGAGGGCGAGGAAACGGCTGAGAGAACACGAAGCCCGTAGACTCTTCAGACAAATGGCCGAAACAGTCGCCGCGTGTCATGAACAAGGAATAGTGCTGCGTGATCTCAAACTGAGGAAGTTTGTCTTCGCTGATCCTCAACGGTGAGTCGATAGTTTTAATCTAGACTTTAAATATATTCTCGCAATCCAGTGTATGAAAGGTATATACCCAACCGACTTCATTCGTATATGTAGTTAATTTTAAACGAGCCTTATTTTGCGTTACAGAATTATTTCTAGAATAAAAAAATGTTGGTTGAGTCATTTCATCGATCATCTGAATTCTAATAATAACACGTATCTAAACCACGTTAAAATTATAATTCTAACTTGACGTCACGATCTGTTTTTTTTTAATATTACTATAACGCAAACAATATTTATATAAATATTTGTATAAAAAGAAAAATGAATGTAGTAATATTGATTCCCAATTAAAAAAGACAATTGTTTGTTTGCTTGGTATGATTGAATTTACACGGCTTTGTTAGTATGAAAACAATTTTTTATTATTAATTTTGTGGGGTTTCATACATGGATCTCATTCTGGGAAGGTTTTATTATAAGAAATATTTAGGTACCATTCTTAAGTGCAGTCTCAAACATATGATAATGATAATTAATGAATAATCGATCTACTACGAAAAATTTATTTCACTTTTTCTTTCTCGTTCTTTTCATGTCAACTCATGTGTTAAAATGAGACATATTTTTAATGTATGTAGAGTGAAACATGATGAGTTTAATAAAAAATAATTGTGTTTTCGCGGTACATTTAGACTGATTTCCAATGAAATGTTTTAGTGTGTACAGATTTGTTATAAATCTATTGTCTTGCAAAATTTGTCGACATTATCTCGCTTTGCGCTGCAACGTTGTCGCAGCCGAGGTTCCGATTACCGTGTAATAAAATTTTGCCTTTGCCACTGAAACGTCTGACGAAACGGCCACCGCTGATATCAGCAGCAATCGAACCGTTCGGTTACTTCCTCTTTAATTTTTTACTACTGAACTCAAGAAGGATCGTGAGAACGTACACGTAAAAAGGTCGAAGGGAAGCGGAAACGCTTTCTATATTGTGAAGTAGCAAGTTGCTTCCTTTGTGAGTCAAGCGTACAACTCAGGCGTCACTACTTACCGATAAATGCTTATCTAGTAGTTCACTATGACAATTCACATGCGATACGTGTCCGTTCAATAATGCTTGACGTTTGCGATAAAACATTGTGTCGGAAACACGATTCACCAGTGGTGTCAAACAAACTTATTAATATTTCAAAATACAGTAAACAGTTTTATTATGGAGACAATAAAATTACAACACGCTTATTAATAACGCCTACAAGCGCTGTCGGTCGGTCGGTAAGGAGTCGACGGATTTTCAAACTTTTGTAATGTTATCTGGCCTCCATTGTTGCGAATATCTCCGGCAATGCTAGCGGCTCAAGGTGACCGGTGTCATTGCTGCGTACAATACTGCGCGCGCCGCAATCGGGTCAAGGGTCTGTGGCTATGCGCTTGCACACCGCTCTGCGGCGAGTGCTCCTCGATCCCGCACCGACCTCCGCAGACCCCTATGACCCGTCATACGGGTATCTCACCCTTATGCGATCAGGTGATCACTCAAAATGCACCCTCGAGAACTCACCGGCCGATCGCATTTTCAAAGATTTCAAAGGAATCTCATTATTCACCTGCCCGTATCCCGACCCTACCGTTTGTTACCTTAATGAGATACACTTTATACACTTATCTAAGCAAGATCAAATATAAAAAACTAATCATTTATTTTAGTTCATTCTAAAACATGTGGGTATTTTTTATGAATATTTTCATCTTCACTGTGAGACCAAAAACATCAGGCGTCGCGTCATGTATTTGATTATCCTTCACGTCCAAAAGCCAATTTTCTTTACGCCTCCACAAGTTAAATCTGTATCTCGATGTAATGGTTTCTTTGACCTTTCTTACGGTTCGTCTCTGGTGACATTCGCATGTTATACGAATATGCCTTTGACGTGACCACTAAGCCGGAGTCTGAATTTCAATATCTTTCACATATATAATAACACAAGTAACCTACCGCAAACATAAACAAGTGGATTCCATGCACGCAACAGTATTAATTCAGTCCGCTTTGAACGAGCAGACTGGGGAGAGGTAAAATTTAATACTCTTTTCAACGTCGCATCAAAGCGAGCGTTGTCAAAAGCGTCGGTTTGCAATGCGGAACGAGAAGCACCGCGCGGCCGTGCCTCAAATGTAAAAACTTTTACATTACCCTTTGCGTAATGGTAACGGAGAGCGCCGCGGCTTGAGAAGCCTTTACCGAAGTTCGCCTTCAAAGCTGGAATGTTTTACATTCGGTTATTGCACAGAATCTCAGGCCCAAAACTTAGCCACGTCACATTTTGTAACCGCTTCTTGGATAATCACCATAATATGCATTTTTAAGACAACGACATTACAGTCGCTTCGAAGTTTGTCGTTTAGCGATTTGTTCGAAAACTTGTATTGAAGTATGTTAAATACAGGTGTATTTATCATACTCTGACGGCGTTTTGAGTGCGGACCGTTAATTAATTAAATATTGCAGATGTGTTACCAATTTTGGCATGTGTTCGAAACGGAAATATCAGTTTTTATAAGTCGGATCAATGTTAACGGACCTCGCGTCCATAACGAGCAGGTAGACAGCTGCTTTGGGCAATCCGGACCCCGGACTGTCACATTAAGAAACATTTGTGTTCCAAAAAATTCCCAAAGGACGCCTTTGATTATTCAGCTGGTCATCGCTCATTAACATAAACGAGAAGTTAACCTTCACCCGCCTTAATATAATCTAATGGTTATGCGCATGAGACAGTGGTCATTTCCATACAGCTGTTGCTTGCAATCGTGAGAATGTGATGAAGGTGCAACACGAGCAAGTGTCGCACCCTTCGACCTCCGTTCTCACGTCTCGATATAAAAGCAAACCCCTTATTATAAATTCGAAGTATCCGGCGACGAACCGCGATTTACATCGCAATCTCATCATCCGTCTGTGTCAAATGTAAACAAGCGCATTAATATTGATTCAACGCTCTCTGCGAAACTTTGAAGATGCCGACAGTCATCTTCATAATATTCAATAAGAGATAAAAATATGTTTTACCATTTTTTTAATAACGTGTTTCAAATATAAAACATCAACTGTAAGTTACTATACAAGAGTTCTTCAAGGGAACCGAGAGTACCCGAATAATGTAGGTAAAATTTCCGCTAGCTTGCGCACTTCAAAAATATAATCGTAACTATAAACTTTATACATAAGTGAGCTTACTTTCTCTGTACATGCATTAAAATAACTGAGAAACATTTGTATTAAGAGAAATCACGTGGAATATCCGGACGCGGGCCTTGGGGAATGAAAACGAGGTCGCCGTTCCGATAGCGCAGGTAGTAAAAGATAATTTTACATATCACAAAATTGTAGCCTAAACGAACTCATCATATAGAAATGAAAAGGTGCAAAAGAATTCAATTCGTTATTCAGAAATCTATCTGATTATTGCGATGAGAAATACACAAAAATAACCAAACAAGTAGGAACAATGACGTCACGCATCTTATATCAAAGCCGGATGTTTAACTATAAACTTGCCTTTGTGCTAATAATGCACTCTTGATTTTAGCATAGCGCACCGGATGTAACGTAGCGGAAATACATTCACGTGACGAAAATGGTCTTTGTTCAAATATAGTTCTTTTAAATATATAATATGATGCGTACGGTTTTTTATTTTACAATTTTTTTTACGCACCAGACATTTCGGAGCCCGCTATTTGTATTACGTCGCTAAGTGTCCTCGGTCCACAAATTCAGGTATAAATATTCGTTGTCAACCTATTGTAAGGGCTCCGTGCATCCCGCCTACTCAGCACAGAAATAAACCCGTCGAATGATTCCAGGTAGCAAAACAAAAAGTTCATCAAACAAATCGTTTTTTGCGTAACTCCTTTACTAGGAAGATTGATCAAATACACTTGAAGCAAGGATGATAACAAAACTTCATTTGATTGCATAATTGAATATTCGCAGCGAGCGGTAGTCAGTAGTTAGGTCGAGATAACTCTGATCGTATTCTCCGGCCGATGATCCTAGTCTGCGTCGCCATTGAAAGATGTTTATTTCCAAGAACCGGTCGGATGTGCAGTGTTTCGAGGCGAATGTACTGGGATGGTATATTCACGCTTCTGCCGCAATAACGGGTCGATATATTTACAGTCGATCCTCTGCTGACTATCGCTCACGGATGTGCCAAATCGGTTTGCGACAGACGCGCGGCCGACACCCGGCAGACGCCATAACGTCGCATACCAACCCGTCTGCTCCTGAAACGCTATATTTCTTATTTCTTCAATTCTGAAAATTTCACTTTGAATCGAGACATAACACGTAATTTAAAACATGAATGCACGCAATATTCCTCAACAATGCCCCGAGGTGTTTGCCGACGTCTCGGCAACTCGGAGCGTTCAACCACGCGCATACGTCGAGTATTTTGAAAATGTTTTGAAACTCAGTTGCTAAAGCACCGTGGTGCAAGAGGCGGCCACATTACACCGATGTATTTGCATAATGTTGGGCGCTCTGTAACACGAGCGTACATCGGTTTTGCCGGTTGTATAATTTTGGTGTAGTACTGAACAGACCTTTATTAGTAATTTTACGTAAGCCACCTTTACGTTTAGCTTTATCTATTGTCTACTGTGTATTTGGCACGTGTCTGTGGTATTTTTCGCGCGGGTGTGGCCGCCCGAGTCGGAGAAATAAAACGAGCGCGCTCGGAGTGCTAATTTGTCCGGCGTGAATCAGGCGTGCCGGAATTCAAGCGCAGTGTCGGCTCTTGTTTTGGGGCGTTTATTCGCGGCCTCGATCGCGACTAGCGCTGCTCGGTGAGGTCGTGCGCAACTGTGCCAATGTCGCGTGTGGCCGACGCAGCCGCCGACGCCGCACCGCCCGCCAGTGCCCGTCACCCGCGCCCGCGCACCCGCACCCGCGCTCGTGCGGAACCGATGCCGCAAGTGCATTTAAAAACATGCGTTTTGAATGCTATTAATATAACGATTGCCTTGGACTATTAACACACTCCAATTTGGACTAAGTTAACCTTTCTTAAACAAGCGCAACATGTATTAACAGTTTAGAAAATTACACCTACGAGGCTGAACCCTCACTCTGAAAATAAATTAGCAGACGAAGAGGACGCCGACATTAGTCACAACTATAAATACTACTTGTTCACCTTTTTTGGTAGTACGAAAAGACCGGACGCGGCTACCGGTGATGCCGATAGTACATTGCTCTCGTATGTCACGTATATTCGGGTCTGTCATGAATCGCACAGTAAGTGGAAAAACTTACTAATCAATTCTGAGAATCAAGCATGTAAATAATATACTTGTGTGATTTAGTAACAATTCAAGATTATACTATATCGAGAAGTTTATAAATTTTTCTATGCGTTTCGGTAAATTGTTTCAAATACAACTTTGTTACTAATAAGAATTATAGTTAATTTCCCAATTTGGCATCATTAATTTAGCTACCAGGCGCACAGCTGAGAAAACGCACGACTAGCTATTAAATCGATCCGGTTGCGTAAAACAAAGGTCTGCGAAACCTTGTGCAAGCGGCGCGCCCGCGCTGCGCCGACATATCTGCGGATTTGCGTAACCGCGCACTTATCCGCCGATACCGGCCGTGTGTTGTGACACGCTCCGTTTGCCTACATCTGTGCGAGGCACATTTGAAAATGTATCTCTGCTGACAATTACAAAATAAATGTCCTAATCCAACGTTGCGTTCACTAGTTTCCACTCATTAGAAATAGGTGTTCGGTTTTATGAAGGCCGACGTGGCTGTTTCGTTACGCGAAATTCTGCCGTTAATCTCCGCTTCCAATCCTACAAACAAATAAATGTTCATATGTTCGAAATTGGTGGCATATATATTATATTTATATTGCGGACTCGTCATACGACCTTCCAACAAAGTTACCTCATCCTTAGTTGTCAGAGCTAAAAACATTTCCTGTAAAATTAATCAGGCTTGTTTGCCTCGTCTCACGGAGAACAACGGTCCAGTCGTGAAATCACTAATGACTCACCTGCGTTCGTGATTTAGAAGACGTGAACATTTGCAGCTTGAACTGCGTTCACCTTCGTACCGAGGTCCATAATGCACGTTCCATTAGCAGGGAAAAGCAAAAAAAATTACGGTCGAGGAAGCACACGCGAACACCTTGGATTCGACGTCGTCGGGATTTAAAAATGCACGTGCCAACAATTAGGGTTGAAACGTAATAGTTGCCCCTCGATCGCCGGTCTTACATGACCGCTCACGAGGAACGGAGTTATGTCCAAGGCGTCTACACTGACCGTCGACACGCGCCGCCGAGCATTTCAGTTCACGCTTTAATTAGACTCCCATCGTTTATTCTCATGCTGCATATTTGAACTCGAAAATTCCACTGCTCTTTTGAAATTTTAAACAGTGAAGAGAATTGTATTAATATGGTCATAAAGATTTTAAAAAGTAATAACTAGTATTGATATGAAGGTTATAGCATCTAGGGTATACATGTTTATGTATTAGCTTGCATTTATGATCAACATTATGAAATGATCATCTTGTGTTAATACAATTCAATCTTCATATTTGACGTGACGTATTTCGAGGATCATGTACGGTTTTTTTCCATTACTGATCACCTGACAAACTTAATATCTGCTTATGGAATAACCAATCTGTAAAAGTTGCGGCATAAACCACTTTACACATAGTTTATATTAGTTGTGACCGTGACTCCCTAAGAGTTTATAACAATTACTCTTTGTTATAATTACTATTTTAAATATACTGTAATTAAACATTGATATTGCATTTGTATTCTCCGAGTTTAGGATCAGTTGTGTGGTAATCTTCTCTGTGAAAAAGTGTAAAAAAACATGATATGTACAAGACAAGTTCCAATGATATCGTAAATAAATAGATTCGACATCGTTTTTATACTTTGGACATAGGTTTGACTTTGCAATTTTCTCCCCATAGCAACAGAGGAGAGTCGCTCGAGAATCGCGCGGTCATTTTGCGCTGTTGTTTTTTGTCGTGTTGCATTAAAACCTGCTCGGGGCGGCGTTTACGTCGTTTCGCAGGCGGGCTCGATGCTCTCGGGCGGCGCATCCGCGTCCATAAGGTCGCTGACCGTCGAAAACCACCGACCGTAAACATGAAAGATTCGGCTTCCATAGGAACGTAAGCAGACCCTATTGATAAAACCGTAAATGACGTAGCGATCACGTTTTCTATTGATTAAAGTACCTTTAAACCATAATAAGTAGCTATCTTATCATTCGATATATTTCATAGAGGGCAGACATGATAATTATTATACGATATAAATATATTATAAACATGTTTATTATATACATTCTTATCTAAATTACCAACTTTCAATTCACTTCGTGTATTGAACTCTTTGAGCCGCATATAAGATTAATATATCATACAGCGATATGTCTTACCTCATCTGTGTAGAATTTAAAAACATTTACGAAGCTAGTTATAAAACCGGGGACAATGCAACGGTGACTCATTCAGATGACGGGGTTTATGGAAAGGCGGTGCATTATGACGTCATCAATAGGGAAGCAGAAAAAGCGAGGGCGATAAAGAGGGTACGGGGATGAATCATAGAAAATTTCTAACAGGTCACTAGCCCCGAACCCTCATAGCTAAATATACCTTACCCTAAAATTTCACTAAATATAGATCGTAAAGAGCGCCCGAAGCCCACCTAATGGGCGGCTTGTTAGTAAATCACAGGTAATTTTGGATAACAGTACGCCACATAAATAGATTTCAGTTACACAACAGTAACTCTGTAATATGGAGGGTGATTTTAATTAGATTCAAAATGTAAACTTTATTCTGATCAGTTCATTGTTCAGTCGCGTGGCAACAGAAACGTGATAGCGCATTAATTGATGCACTCCTTACACACAGTGAGTAAGAAACACAGCAAAACAACACACGTCATGTATTTATTATGTATTTACGTATACAAAGAACACGACTCCCCAGTAACCATATTAAATAAACCAGTGATCGGAGAAAGCAAACAGAGGTCTCCCTGAACGAATTTATTGGATGTTTGTACTGAAAATTCTCGTTGAAAGTTTTATTATATAGTGGAACGACCTCGGTCATTCGATTCGAAGTCGTAAATAAATCACAAGAGATCCTTCTTACTATCAACCGTTTTCCTGTTCCGTCATCGAGTTCAACAACTTTCATCATGCCGCAGACGACAGATAATTTCGTACTCCATCCGCCTACACTGAACGGTTGGCATTTTTTATTTGTTTAATTCATCTATCTATATATAACTTTCATTCCGGTCGTGTAAGTTTGAGATCAGCGTTCCTAATAGTTTGCACTATTGCATACTCTTCAATTATTTTCAGAATAAACAATTTCAGTACCTTTTGCTAATGAGTATCCTTTGTTAAATCTATTTTATTATATATAGCTAGATTTAAACATTTTAGAATCCCGGATAATAGTTCAGGACAGTGGTGAAAATGTCGAGTTTAATTTATTAATCACTTGCGTCAAACGTTCTGTGCGCGAAACATTCGCAGAGGCGGTGAGCAAATTTGATTAATAATAAGATTACACACCGGAAAATATATCCTTAAAATATTCGACCTTCGAGGAAAACACGCAACACCCACACTCTTCAAAAATAAAACGGGATGTTTATAACCTTAGCTTTTGAATGCTACTGTTTGGTCTGATCGGTCGGATATTTAATTTACTCGTGCGCGTTTACGTAGCAACCTGGTAAAAGCGAAACCGGTCGTGCCACATCCAGAATGATGATTAACCATCAATCTGCAGGGTGATGTGTACACTAAAAATACTTAACATCCTTCGTCGGCACGGAATATTTTCAACTCGAGTCGACGCGGCGCGACGTTTATCCGGCCTGTTAATTGTACAGTGTACAGCGCAAAGTCACCTCATGACTTACAAGTAAATGAGTTCACCGTGACTCGTAACGCGTCCAATACACGAATTAAAAAAAACAATGCTCTTTATTCATTTTAACAAACCAGTCACGGGCTTACGTCCTGCCAACTTCCTGTATTGTTGCATTGGCTCTAGTTTTTAGGTATATTAACAAAAGCTTAATGTCAATAAACGGCTTAACTGCTATTATTAGTCACCTGTGAAATGGACGATTCTGGTTACCGGTAAGAAATATATGATCCAAAGTGAATCATAGTCTTGAAAGTAAAGAGATCGGTACTTTTCTCGATCTAGCATAGACATTGGAAAGACACCCACTTCAAAAATTTTAATTCATCTTCGAAAACATTATAGCCGATACTGTTATAATTGGAATAGACTCATGGTAGAAGAATTCTGCTAAATTAGAACCGAATATTAAAGCAATTTTCTGCACTGAAACCCAATTTTAACGCTCTAAATGAAGTGCCAAATAAATGTATTTACACACTTTTGTGTATTTTCCTGTATTCGTCATTGGGAAATATGTAGTGTTTCAATTTTTACGACTATTTCCTCCTTCGGGTCTAAGTAAGCAATAACGGATTTCGTCATTAAAACTGTGTCTTACATATCGGTTAATGTGGCAATTAGTGCTATGAAGTCATCAACGCATTTCCTTAGAACTATTGTTATATTATTTGTTTCATTTCTTGGAATTATTAAGAATATTACATGCTTATTCATTTGAGAAATTGATCATTTGTCAGCTCCGTGATCTCAATTATTCGTAACCTTAGGACTAGACGTATTGTAAATGTATACTTCTATACTTAATAGTATAGAGCTGAAGAGTTAGTTAGCTTGAATGCGCTAATCTCAGGAACTACTGATCCGATTTCAGTGTTAGATAGCTAATGTATTGAGGAAGGCTATAGATTATAAAGTAACCATTCCTCGCGGGCGAAGTACCACTAACCAGCGATTTGCTAAGCTTTGGACCGTGGATACCCGTGAAACGATATATGTAACAAATTTAGATGGTTCATATAATATTATACATTTGTATAATTTAGGTTTTGTTTATTCATGCAGAAGATTTTGTAGGATTTAAAGCGACTGTCCTCCAGATTAGATACGACGTGTAGGAGAATCTTAATAGAAACAACGTCGCTGACGTAACTCAGTTCACGGTCAACAAGAGGAAATGACGCAAGCCCGAGGCACAGCGTTGCACACGGGCAAACAATTACAACACCCCGCTGTCGATCACGCAGGCTTGCCAAAAACACTTCACGTGATCAACGCGCCGTGTTAATAAACACGCTGGACTTTTTTCGACAGGATCGACATTCATCATAATTTCGTAATGACAGAGCGTCACTGAGTTCGTAATTAAAATCGATTCGTCTACGTCAGAGGGGAGAGATCTCGTGAAAACTGGAGTTTTTAGCGGATTGCTAATGAGAACTTTGCACTTACGCCATCGTTGACATTGAGAGTTTATTTTTCTTTTACATATTGTTATACGTATTACATTGTAAACAAAATCGAGCGAAGCGAGTTGCGAAATCTTTGAAATAATAGATTACAAACTTAAGAACGAGTATTTTTAATCAGCAATTATGGCATCTATATTTTATAAAAGACGACGTTACAAGTAAATATTAGGTGTGTCCCGCGGTTTCACTCGCGTTTTATTTCCATTCCCTTTCGGCCCTTGATATATCGCTCTGCGTCATACGGCTCGTATTTACTATTTTACTTCGTTCCCGTATAGCGCACCTACTTTCTGACCTACATTTTGAATGGTAATTGCTTTACTCTTCAAGTTCGTAGCATTACTATAGATAACGTAATAATGTCTCTCAATAAACATGCTATAAAGAGCGAAAATATTTTTTCGAACCGTGACTGACAGTTTCTGAGATTGGGACTAACAATGCTTTATAATGTTAGTAATAGATTTCAAATTGCTTTCCTTGATCTCGAAGTTTAATTATTACCTACATTCCATGATGGATGATTATCATCACATTAATAACTTATTTTCCATTTTATTAAAAAATTGCTCGTTAAAAAAAACTTTATACACCCAAACGTCCCAAACCACGTTCAATAGTTGGGACAATTCTTACAGTGACATTGAAAATTTGTGGCGTTGCGAAACTGTAGTCTTTTCGTGTTTCTGGCCTCGTGCCGCCGCGCTCGTACGAGATTGAAGAATACGTATAATAAATATGAGAAACTTATCCGACCTTAGTTGGCGGCCGCCGGTTACACAACTCAGCTACGACAAACAATAGTTTTGATTACGACGTGACGTAACAAAGCCATTGCATTTGATCGTTGTACGATATATGGTAATTAACAAGCCCTAGTTAGTGCTCTGAAAATTCAAACGTTTTACGGAACTCTCTCTGTTCTTTAACACTACTAGTTTTATGCAAAGTTAGGTCACTTTTAGCTGCTATCTTCACCAATTCGATCACATTTTGATGTGAGACATCTATAGGCGGAAGATAAGCCTGTTTGTTGGCCTGGTGAGACGTGGCGACGCAAAACACGAACTTTGCACTATTAGCGAATAACTCAAACACATTTGCAACCCTAACTGTATAAATATAAGATTCAAACTGTTTTCTCTGCCACTCGTTCTACTAGTAGTATTACGCGGCACGCGCCGACAACCTAGCGCCCTTAGATATATGCCGCCAAACACACCGTGCCTGTGCCTTGTTGAATTTTTGCATTTAATAAAAATGGATATTTAAGTGATAAAATATATAAACAGTCATTATTTTATGGGACAAGTTTGTAATGCTTTATCTTTTCATTATGCCATAGCTGATTCCTGTCGTAATTTGTTTTTTATGCATATAACTTACACAAAACAATTTCGATGTTTCACATCTTCCACTCTTCCTTAACCTTAGTATTCACACCTTTTAGACACATCATTTTTCACACAATCTGTCCATACCTTTTTCGGTCTTATACTCTCATCCACCTTTATGTTTAAAAATTTTCAAATTATAAAACTGTCGTCTTTCCTCATGACTTGCCTATAGAATGTTAACCTATTAATCCTCAATATATCTGTCAATGGTATTATTTTAAAATATCCTCTGATATACTCATTCTTAATCTTATCTCTACTAGGTGTAGCTATCTAATTTTCTCTCATCCGTGTAATTTACTAGCATTTATAGTTGTTGTTAACAACAAAGTATTACTTTAAAGTGTTCGTGAATTTATGAAAATCAACAATACTTTTTTTCAAATTAGGCCATACATAAGCTTTTATGAACGTCAAAACTACCACTACTGATAAACAACCCAGTTATCGAAAAGAACTTACGAGAAACTCGATAAGGTTTACCTTTTTAATATACATATATTTAAAATACATTACATTTACAATCGTCTTTAGTGAATGCGTAAGGGTATAAATTTCAAAGATTATACATTATACAATTAATACTATTCAATTAAAAAATCATATATTGTATGTACCTGAAACTGGTAGAGTTTACTTATCTCATATATGCCCTCATCAAACGCGTCTATCATCTATTCAGTTGACGTCGTACCCTCACGTAACTAGAATGTCAAAAGTACAATCAATATCATAAGATAATGTATATATTTCATTAACATGGCACGTTTATTCAAAGATGTCATTGGCTTTGACTATTCCCTATCAGAAATGAAGTCATCGCTATATATAAAAGAGCGACAATGAGCAGAATACATTAGCCAACTTATTATCCATTCTTGTTTTTCTCCGATGTTTGTACAGATTTTATATAAGAATATGCGCAGTTAACAGTTTCATACGATCATACATCATCCTTTACATACGAGAAATGTAAATAATGTTTACCTCACTCGTACGTAGTTTAAAACGAAGCCGAAATTTAAATATTAACATCGTTGTCATGTGTTTCAATACCCGCATTTTATCCTTATTCTTGAGATGCATACATTATCTCTACATATAATAAAAATGTAAAAACAAAAGTGTCTATACTTTAAGATTTTTGTTAGAAAATTATTGCAACTGTCTAAGAATATGTTATAAAATACATTTTTAACATTTTTAAAAATGTGTCTTTGTATGAACACGCATCACTACTAAAAGTACTGCGTTTACAATAAAACCTCAGTAAAAAATTCATAAAGCATGTCCTCGAGTAACTTTTAGTCTTGGTTTCATTAAATTTGGTTCACTCTACCAAAAAATATTGTTATTTTAATGACTACGCGACTTAAGTACGAGAGACAAGTAGGTAAGTAAAATACATAAATGGACTTAATACATTCAGATGATGTTATTAGTCGCTGTTTTCTTACATTAGGTTCCACGCGGACGGAGTCACGGGCACAGCTAGTATATTATAAGATCGCGTTAAATATTTGATTAAGTTCGTTCAACGCAGACGTCAAAACAAATTTGCAATTGTGTTCATGTAATCAAAAACATTCGAGTAATTTGCGTTGAAAAGAATACCCTAAAACTCGGTTACGACTAAAGTAATGTAAACTCATTTTGGTAAAACGTGACCGACTATGTCACCCCTGTAGGCATTTAAGCATTTTATGAAAGCTCCCACGCGACTTTACGAAAGATTTATACGTAACCCGTAGCGTTTCATTGCTACGTGGAAATTTATGTTTATGTAATGACGTCACTAGGGAAATTACCCTATATAAATTAGTGTTGCCATATGTAAATTGGGAAATTTACAACTAAACATTGAAAAAAGTTATCTTGTAAAAAAAACATTGGTTTATTAATAAATCGAAATTATATCGTACTCTTGAATACTAAGTTCTATGTAAACATATATAGTGTACTGATTACCAGCACCTTGTAGGTATTGAGATATTGTAAAATAAAATGTTTTTTTTTTTAAACAACGTTAGTTATTGAACTTAATAAAATATAAGAATACTCAATTTCAAAATAAATACTACATGTTGGTCACTTCTAAAATAATGGAAATATTATTTATTAATCATAATTTTTGTATTCTAGTTTATACATTTCACGATTACATGAACAGATTCTGTTTAAATTACCAAGTGTCGACAGATAACAAACATGGCAACACTATAGGGTGGTGCTGACGTATCTTTTTCATGTTTATCGATCAAAAAGTATGGGTTTGTTTATGAGTGACGTGACGTAAAACGTACGCGGAAGTTGTTACGCATGGTCGCGCGTTCGCCGCTCGATCGAATTGTTTGAATCTGTAGGTGCCTTGGCCAAGGACAGCTGGACCCTGGGCAAGGCCACGCCGATTTCGTTTGCGAAACAGCTGTTACTAATTATATCATATCACTAGCCATTATCTTTTTTTTTGTTTCCTTCTAATTTTTACACATCTTTTCTTGTCTCCTATAGTACCTATTTATCTTTTTGGAAAAAGCACTTGATTCTTTAGACCTTTGTACAATCGTTTCTCGTTGCGAGTTGTGAAGATTGATTATTGCTTTCTAGTTTGGTTTCACAACTGTGAAATACAATTTTTTTTTTACTTTCCTTTCGAAATGAATTTCACAAAACATTACCGCTTCATATAATATACCTTCATTCATATTTCGAACAAAATCAATAATATATTTCTCAGAACTTCAATATTGTATTTTAATCGTATTCTAAGCTATTAAAAACTATAACTACTTCAATTTATAGTACATATTATTCTCGTTTATCGCAGTCTTTAAATGTTATACAAAACATTTATAAAGTGATTGACACGATCACCTTCACTTCTGTGAATGACGCGGAAGGTGACATTGCTGTGTTGAAATTAACACCCACGTTTGCGAATTTCTTACACACAACGTTGGTTTATTGCCTCATCTATCGACAACGTGTTCATTCAGGCGATTTTTCATTACACTAAGACACCTAAGTTATCTATAAACAAACTGGGCGCTAAAAAGGCGGTAAATTGGATTTAATTTTCACTTTCCTCTTCGTTTGTTTTCTTACTTGGAAAATATTTTAAAACGATTTGCGGTTTTCCTTCCGAACGTACTACATTGTTCGTGTTAAAATGATTAATTTTATATACGAGGAAAATCTTTATACTCGTGATACCATCGTTTAACCCACATTAAGAATCAGGCGCCCGATGGCCTCCAATCGAAGACCGTCTCGGTTCAATGTCAGTTGCGCAAGCGCCGTTCTTCCGCCTTCCAACCGAACTCCGCCCAACCAGGAGCTACGTTACGAATTCAAAATTAACGTTCCTTTTATATACTTAATGATATCCTTGTCTTAAATTATATTCTACTATAGACAAATAAACGTGTTTTATCCATACGTTGATTTTAAATGGTTTTATGTAGATATTTTTAGTCGACTCGTCATATCGATGATATCAACGTGATTTTATGTAAAAAAAACGATTTAGAACAAGCGTTTGCTACTGGAAATCACGTTCTTACATAACTTTGATAGAAAACGAGTTAGATTTATAAAACGGCCGAGTTTCCATTATGTAACATTTACATGTGTTGCATAAAATATTCATTAACTTCGGAAAAGGATTTATGCCAAAACTATATATTATTATATAAGGAATTTATTTTGGTCTGTTATCGTAGTCACCTCTAGATAACTATATACAATCCTCGTCAATGTTTTTGATAGCTCTGGATATAGCCGTAAGTTCGGACTTGCGAAAAATATAGTCAAGAGTTTAACACTAAACAAGGTTACTAGAATATAATTATAAGAATCTAAAATTGGTATTTATTTATTCTTAAGTGGTCTCGATATTATACATTATAATATAGGAATCTAAAATTTGGCATTTATTTACAATAAATCGTCGATGTTAAACGCATATTATTAATAATATATATTGTATAGTTATATTTGTGAACTGTGCACTTGTATTCAGAACTGGCAAAAACTTTGGCGAGGACTGTAACGTACAAAATAAAATTAAAAATCGATTCAGGCATTTCGAAATTAGTCCAGAAAAGCAATAGACAAATCAAATTTATTTATACGTATAGAATAATATCATTTAGAAGTTCGCGATACATAATATTGTTTTCATTTCAATTGATCACGTTTTGTTTCGCTTGTACCTTGTCAATAATCTTCCGTTACGCAATTCTGTTAACTACAGCTTGTTACAAATCACCGCTGTTTATTTAATTCGCTTATTGTTTATATAAATCTCGATTATCCGTCACGTTTTCTGATATTGACTGGTCGTGTCACATTTTACTTTAAACTCGAAACATGATTTCGTAGAATCCTATCGGGTAATATTTATAGAATCAATTAATTCTTGTTATATATTGTTTCATCGTATTTATTTAATTTCCATAATAATTTACGGAAGTATTACTATTTACCATACTTTGGATTTAAAGAACTTTAAAAATAATTAATAAGTATTCTGGTGTTTTAGTTTTTTAATGGCTTTTTATGTTCTGGCAGTAATTATTCTTTATATTAAACATAATTACATTATCCCACTCTGATAATAAAGAAAACCTTGTAAATTATATAACTAAACCTTCCTCATGAAGCACTTTATATGCCAATGAAATCCGCATGAAATTTGGTTCAGTAGTTTTTGAGTTTATCGCGAACAGATAGACAGAACGTGACAGAGGACTTTGTCTTAAAATATGTAATAATGATTTACAAAATAAGAATTACAACTCGATCTACTATTGATGATTTATTACGAGATAGTCAACTTTAAACAATCAAACTACAGCAGACGAAATATTGGAGATGAATTTGATTCCAGTAAAGGAATCGGTGTTAGAAAAAGTGAAAATCATAAATAAATCGATCTAGAGAAGTATACTGTACAGGTTAAGACTTATCCTCGGCTGTAGAGCTTCGGATAATAATGATGACAATACATTTGGGTATTCATCCTTTAGAACGTGAATATTTAACTTATGCTTATTAAAATGTAAATTCTCAGCGCTAAATTTTTCTGAAGTGTTTCTGACATATTATTTTCTTTATTCGAATTTTAATACAATGTCGACCATCTGCTGTATTTCGCAGTTCCATTGAAAGTCCGCATTTCCTGTTTCCGCTACATCCGTGAGAGTATTTGATAATCGAATTTTTAATCGTAATTTAATAATGAAATAATCTGACAATTATTTTGTTTGTTTCCTTTGATATTGGTTCCAAAAGAAGGAAACAAATATCGGCTTTGGTTAAGAATTATTTAACTTCTATACTAAAAATATTACCTCACTGACACTATATGTATGGCTCTGCATAACAATACAATGAAACGTGTTAATACAAAACGTTTAACAAAGACTGCACGCAAATTTATTCATTGTTTCATCACCTTTATTTCAGTTTTTGATAAAAACGCCTGCGGTCATTGGACTGATTCTATATAAGAGACACTTAATCAACGTTTAAAGGTCATACGACTATCTCTTATCATTTAACGATAAACGTCGTGAGGTCACAAAGTATGTACGAGCGTATAAAGTTGGTAATTAAAGGAAACATCTGAACATCGAGAAAAAAAAATGTGACAACTCTGAGATTTTACAATTTCGCATACGATGGATATATAAAGCCATTGAACAAAATTTGTAATACAAAAAAATCAAGGTGTCCTCATTGTAGTCTTATCATATTGTCTCATATCGGGTTAATCTTCCAACAGTTTACCTGAACCCCAACAATGGTCGCCCTCATCATTTCCATCCTTGAAAGCACCAGATGTCCTGGTAGGGATATACTCGCATTGTAATATCTCCTACGCTTGATTTATATGTTTAAATCGATGACGGCCGTCGAAAAAATAGTACAATTGTGCAAAGATTCACCCTAAACGAAACGCTTTACAATGAATTGCACATGCGAAGATTCTTTACCTGTAAACGCACGTGTCCTTTCGCATCCCACACAACCATAAAACCTGTCACCTTCTAAGAAATCTTTACAATAAAGACTAGTTTTGTTAATGTAGTAAATCTCATAGACAACTTCGTGTCCGACAATTTCTCAGGTTTAAAGCAAGATGACTGTCTATTTTTAGTTGTGTTTTTTTTTTACGCCTAGAGCGGGTACAGCTCTCATTACTTGCTCGGCTATTTATAACTCGATTCATTGCGAATAGCGCACGTTGTTGCTAAGACTATTCTCAAGGTTAACTCGATAAATATCGTAGCTCTTGTTTGAAATCAACACAAGGTGGAAAGTTGTGTTGTTTGGTCACGCGAAGACAACTCTATCAGGACACAGTATCGGACGTTTTCGATACAATGTAAGGTCAACAGAGTTTAGTCACTATCGTGAGGCGATGTTTATTCATATGCACTCGCAGTCGACTCCAAGTTTGAGTTTCGACATCTGCCACGAGGTCAATATTTGCCGTTTTTACGAACGTTCCTTTCTTTATAACGTTACAACTCCCCTCTGTTAGCCTTTTTATAGGCCACCTTTGTCTCTCAGACAATTCAAATAATACCAACGACAGACGCCGGTCTCGGCCCTTCCGAATGCTATCGAATAGGTACGCTAAAATCAATTTGTTTGAAAACTCGACAGAGCTGAATAAATGCGTCGGTCAGGATGCTACGCGTTCGTATTAAATTGCTTCTGCTGTTATTAATTTTGATAACTGGGATTCAATTCGTTTCTCTTTTTAGTAACAAAGGGAAGGCATTGTAATTAATTTATTACAGGTGAGCATTAACGCTAAAATGTTTTAAATTTGAAATAATATAATTTATACAAAATCACATTGCTCATGGTTAGGCTGTTGGTATTTAGTTTAATGGAAATAATATATATTTTTTGTGTCGACATCTGCACGGCCATCTGTTCGGTCAGATTAAAAAAGTTTTCAATATTCCTACGTAAAACATATATTTTTTCGATACGAAAAACTGACACGTAGCACATGGCATAGAAACGTCCTGGGTCTTCTACCTGCTTTTGTTGTTGGAACAATGCGTGCGAGCACATCTGCCGGGCCGCCTGCGCACCGTACAATCAACTTCTATACTATTATAAACACAAAAGTCCTGTGCTTATGTGCACGTAACACCTATACGATCCATCATAGGTTGTATTCTTCGCGCTGACTGTGCGAATTTACATAACGTGTTACTTAGAAACGACTCGGAGGTCTCGCCACCTCATTTGTTTAACATTGCAAAAGTTGATTGATTAATGTCGTTCGACATTTTATTAAACTTAAATGGCAATTAAGTGTTTTTCTAGAAATACACTTACATACATTCATAAGTGTTATCATTTTAAGTAGCAGTGATAATTACTCTATAGATAGACAGGCTTGCTAATATCGAGGTCTTAGGTTTGCTCAATAATTAATTAGTACCCCAATTTAATAACAATAATATAATCGAAATTCTAATAAACGCGAGGTCAACTTCTTACATAATGCATTGAACGTAAGTATTGCAAATACCAAAAGTTGTCAAGTTACTGTAATAAATACTGTTAAAATTTTCCATTATACTAGATGGCAACATGCCAGTATTCATAATAAATAAACAAGAAACTCGAAGTGAAGCACCATCGAGTTTGAACAATCGTCGGGAAATAAAAGAATCCAACGCTGAATTATTACAGGATAGGAATTAATTAAGCGGTCCCAGTGCTGGAACTCGTATAATGAAAGGATAGGCTATATGTAATGTCGAGTTTCAATACGGTTGCACGCAACCGCTTCAGTAATAATGTAATACATCTGGATCGTTTTGAAACCTATTAACGTGTTTGTTTTACGCTGAGATGTACTCATGACGAAACTTGAAATGCTTTTAAAGTATTTCTCCATTGTTCTAACAGTTACGCTCTCATCGTTCTGGGACAAAAGGACGACCGTAACGATCAAGTTACTTTTGTTTGTCCCGTACTAATTAAACAAAAGGTGTCCGAACTTATTTTGAATACAACTGCCGAAGACAGATGAATGAAATGCTACTATAACAATAGATGAATTTGTCACCTTTTTGACAGAATCAACCCTAATCAATCATCCAAAAGCTGTAAGCCCGCTCGTGATCTATAATTGACGGTGAAATTTTAAAACAATTATAAAAGGCTGTTAATGAACAAATGCAGCGGAACCAGGCGTGTAGTTAGCTCACAGTAACCAACGCTCGGCGTTTTGGAGCGGAGACTTGCCGCAACAAATCCTTGATGGAACCTTAACCCACTTGGATGATTACGATTGCGCTTGTCGGGCGCTCGTAGCGCAGCGCGCCGGTCGACGCTTCGAGCGCTGCAACCGCTTTATGGTTTCTATTGTCGCTTGCGTGTTCTCTTTCTCTAATATTTGTGAAACATCGTAACTTAAGGTAACCGGAATCCGATGGCAGCTGTAAGAAACTCGAATGTTAAACTTTTTATAAATTTTGAATGATTAATAATTTATAAAGGTTTGAAACAATTTTGTGGAAGCTCCAACGTTAGGTGCAATACACGATGCAGGTGCGCTGGCAACCTTGCGCAATGACACATAATATACTGTACAACATATCTATCTAGGCGCTAACAAATATATATCGGAAACCGCTTGCGAGATACTTTGTATGCGTTTCGACATCGCTTCACATTTGCGCTCTTAACATTGTACCCCAAACCTATATTCTATACAATATAGGTGGTTAATTATCTAACGAATGATTCAATCGATGAGCTATTTCTATGAGTACCGCAGCAATGATATCATCGCTGTCGGAGGCACAAGAGGTACCGCTGCGCTCGTGGAACGGAAATAATCTAAAACACAAAATAATATTATTATATTTTTGATTGACGCAAAGAAACTCGCCGGCCGATGCCAAGTGGGTTAGTGCGCCAATGTCGGCGCTATCATAAAACCATCGCTGTTTATCTCTGCTACGTCTAACAGTAATTAATAATGTGAGAATTTATATAATATTATTCACGGCTCCGGGCTCTTCTCACGCATGTCATCAGTCGAACGTCATCGTTGCACCGGCCGGTCGGGCTTGACAGCCGGTCGCCGAAATACTAGGTCAAGTACAACGGTGCTTGCCATTCATTGTCACCGGTGCCGCGGTTCCCTGCCCCCGCGACCACGAGACCTCCCCCACCCCCCGCTCACCTACAGTACCACCGCCCGCGGACGCTTGCGCTCGCACATCGGCCTCGCACCAGCTGAACTTGACATATCACTTTTTAACATAATTTTTTATCGAATATTCATGCCATTGCTAAATATAAAACGGTTCATATTTTTATTTTCACGGACACCCCGATGTTCAGCTTTTTAGACGTCCACTTAATTCAGTTTCAACAGTGTACGCGTTGCAATAATAATAAGATTCTTAGTTAATCATTTTTCCTCGACTTGCACGCATTACGTCAACCGGGTAATTGCAACAAACAAGTGTGACAACATTTGTTACCTAACTCATTGCAGTCTCCAATACAGAAACTGTTTGATGTAACGGCACTACTGAAATGCCTGCCACTGTCGTCGTCGTCGCATTCGAGTTATAATTTTTCTATCCCGACGCGACTACGAGTTATGTAATATAATTAAGCCGAATGCGAAACACATCCACTCCTCTGACATCGGGCGAGGTCGTCGCCCGGCGAGCCTCCATTAAGGCTTGCGGAATCGAATGATACAATGCTAATGTCCGGAGTACATTCACCGTGTTAGAAAATATACTTCAGTTCCGCACTTTCTTTATTGCGTCACGTTCTGATGTGCCGTTTCGGGCGCACTCTCTTCCGCTGCGTCGCCCGCACATCGTTGCGTTGTGCAAGCGCCCCCGTCTACCGACCGATCGAATTTAGATTTCAATTTCAAAACAAAATTGTTATTAATCACCAGTCCGGGTTTATTGTTTCGTTTTACTTCCGCACTTTCTTCTGTTACATCGCTATTGCGATCGACGCCGCGCCGCACCGAGGCGCGTTGCGGCTGTGACAGGTGAGTTTCGCAAGTTCACTAACCTCTCCCCGCTTCGCGCCGCATCCACGACCGAGATGCCCGAAAGTGATATAATAAGTCGCCGTGTAATTCTGTTTCTGCCTAGAAATTACTGTTTCCGCACTTTCCAAGTTACGTCATTGCGTTTCGAGAGAAAAAAAAGTATAAGAGAGGTTAACGGCCGGCGCGACTGACTGGCTTCTAAATGTGATGTTGTTGATCATTGGTTCGGTATTCGTGGGGAGCAATGATCCTTTTATGATATCATCATACATGTATAAAAAAGATACCTTTAGAAATTGTGGCGTAGTTGTTTTTTTCTTTACAAATTTTGCTACAACAAATGTATATTAATATGAATCGTAAACATTCAATGATATGTCTATTTTAGCATAACACATGTATTCAGCATGATTAAGCACGTTCTTATCCTAGCGGCATATACTTTCATCGGCCTAGTACCATTCAAACCAAACGGTAAGAGTTCTTTCCGATGAGAAAGTACCGCTGTGTCGCGCTCCACATTCACAGTCAAAATAACATAGGAAATGAGTCCAAATATTTCGTATTGTCATTTGTGGAAATATAGTACGAAAGAAAGAAAACAAAGGGCATTGTCTGCGAATCCTAGAAGACTGTTTATTTATCAACCACGATCACTCGAAAG
>JACEII010000228.1:0-103865 GCA_014332785.1 Antheraea mylitta | reverse complement strand
GCTAAATCCAATTTCAATCGTTCAACATGTTTAATTTTTTTAAGAGTAATAATTTTTATACACCGAGAACGAAGTTTACCTTTTTTTATCTTTTGGCGTCCATACTTTTTAGTTTTTTTCATGATCTTCAAATTTATTATGAACAGAATTTGAAGATCTTGAGAAATAAGATAAAATATTAGGGACGGCTAAGATTAAATTTAGTTCGTTTTGAAACGTAACGACACAACTCTTGATTTTTAAAAAGGGTAAGGGCAAGACCGTAATATAACAACGGTCTACGTTTTTCCCTTTCCAAAAATCGTTTGTCTGTCTGGCCGTCTGAGAGCTAGTAGCATTATCATGGTCCAAGATGACACGGCGGTTTTAATTACATTGCGGCGTTTGTCAATAACTTTCGACAAAGAAATCATCATATACATGCTAGTAAGTATGTTTTGGTCATATGACGTACAGCAACGATATTTTCTTTGTTCACAGTAGGTAAGAAATTCGCCACTGAAATGAACACTACCACATTAGAATTATATGAACCAGCCACTACAATCACTTATAGGATGCTTTATTGCCAATAGCAGTTTGAAGATGAGCGAGACTCTGTTAAGTCAAATACACTTAAAATTGTAGTATATCAACTACAATTTTCACAACTTAAATCCATGGTCACGTAGACACGCAATATTTATATGTAACTCTTGCCCGCGACTTTGCGTAGTATGACTACTTCGAGAGTACCCATTATTTCTCTCTCCGAGCTTTCATAATTCCCCTTCCTATTTAAAATAATCATAAAAAAACTTAACGGTGGTTTTGACGTAAAAAAAGTAAGATTTTGTAAAACTATTGGTTCTTTTTTATTTGTAGAAAGGAAAGTACCAGTTATGTCATAAATTTTACTTTGGATTGTAAAAGGTAGGTTTTACAGGAATCTTTGATATACACACTTAGTAACTACTTAATAATAATCACATTGAAACGTATCTGAGTACTTTACGTACTTATCTACAAATAATCTATACTAATATTATAAAGAGGTAAAGTTTGTGAGTTTGTGACGTTGTGATGTTGTGACGTTGTAGGGGGTAATCTCAGGAACTACCGGTCCGCTTTGAATAATTCTTTCAATGTTATATAGCTCATTTATCGAGAATGGTTATAGGTTATATATCATCACGCTAAGACCAATAGGTGCGGAGCACCAATGAAGAATGTTTCGAAATCGGGATTTTGTTTCCTCTTGAGAGCTTCCGTTGCGTGTTAGAAATAAAAATATCTTTATTCCACGCGAACGAAGTCCCGGGCAGAGGCTAGTAACATATATGAACACTACTTTCATAGCCAGTTTCATTAAAATCATGAAATTCAGCGGTTTAAGCGTGAAAATATAACATACATAGAGAGTCACCTTCGTATTTATAATGTTAGTAAGGATGTCGCTAAAATGCGAAAAATAAATGAAACAAACCGAAATGTAAAGCCAAAGAGTTCCATTTTTAAATGTTGTAATTAGTTTTTAAATATTCTTATTTCGTAATGTACCTACTAGTTGATTAACTATTCACACAAAGCAACCTTCATCCTGTATCTCTGTATCCAGCCGATTTCTGACTTCTAGTAACATTTAGTTATTATATTATATCTATTTTCATTACATGTCCATATCACGCTAACTAATAATTAATCCTGAATCTTTCTATTAGTGGTGGTCTTCCAGACATTTGATACAATCATTGATTCAAAAAGAGTTTAAATTATATCATCAACGTTTTGCAAATCTTTGAAATGAAAATATAATCACGTCGCAAATGTTTCGTAAGTACTAAATTGCTTTGACATATTCATCTTAGTATATCGTGTTGTTAAATTAAATGGAATGTGGACTGTGAACAAACTGAATACATTTTAATCTTTCCACGTTATTTCCAATGTGAAAATTTTTACATTTTACATATATTTTTGCTTATCAAATTGTTCTTTTTTAATATTAAAAAACTCCTATAGCTATAGACCACAAAATGTCGTACGTTTAACAATACTGTATTACAGCTACAGATTAGTAACTTTCTTTGGCACTAATACCGCAAAATATTATTTTGATACATAGTCCACGTATGAATGTATTGTAAATAATGTATTCAAGCAAAATTTTGCACAGCACAGCGGTTCGGTCTGCATATACATTAAGCTTATTACCGCAGTAGAAACAATTTGAAGAGGGAATCAGAGCGAAGAACACTAAGCTTCTTCATGCGCATCGCGACAAGTTGTCGACTCACTGATGACTAATAGCAATAATGAGATGAAACATTTTAAACTGCAATTTTTGGGCAAATGTAGCAGACGTAAACTTAATAGTTTTGGATCCAAATTCACATGAACATTTCTATTTAACTGTTCAACGTTTAGTTTAAAACAATAACCGAAACAGATAAAACGTTTTTAGGGGATAACCCGCCATCATTTTGTTTGCACGTGCGTGAGGATAAATAGAAAAACCGTTTGAAAAAATCAACCCACAATACTTTTTTACACAAAAACTCAGCATGAAATAGCCAAGAATCCAAGCAGAGAGTTTAATAACAATATAATCAATGAAAGTAATAAAAATACCTTAGTATGAAAAATATATTGTTGGTTTATACACCGGTGAAAGAACAAAGGATCGCAATTCCAGGTCAAGGGCGGGCCGAGGATTCTGCGCACATACCTTTTTCCCTATACATGCTTCATCCCGGTATACAAGAAGAAAGTTTAGAAAATATACTTTGAATCATTGAAAGGTATAAGCACACCAAACATCAAAAACGTGTCTTTCCTTTTAACAAGAAAGTTAGTAAATTCTGTTAATATCAAATTTAAAATCCACAAAAAAGGCGTGTCCAGTATTTTTGTTACTATGTCTACTGTTCACTTGCGGTAACATTATTGCAATCAATATTAGAAAGAACAAGTATTTATATTTGTATATATAATTTCATTATATTTATTTATTTATATTTGTATTTTATATTTGTTTTTTTAAATATTTTATTTATATTTTGTCACATCTATCTATACTATAATAAAACTGTAACAAGTCGAAATCTGTACATAAAATATTTTTTGAAAATTTTAATCAGGATAGGTTATGTTATCGATATAGAAGCCAAAAATAATCTTTTTACAATTTTTGTCTGTCTGTCTGTCTGTCTTTCTGTCTGTCTGTCTGTCCCTATGCACACGCATCACTCTGAAAGTACTGAACCAATCTTGATGAAACTTGACATAGTGATAACTAATATTACGAGATTACATCAAATATACTTTTTGTCTCATAAAACGCAAAGGGTTCTCCAGGATAAAGGATTAAAGTTTAGAATATAAACCCGAATTACTCTGAAAGTACTGAACCAATTTTAACGAAATTTGACACGGTGATAACTAATATTAGAAGACTACATCCAGGATACTCTTTGTCCCATAAAACACAATGAGTTCTCCAGAATAACGAAAAACAAAAATTTGCAGTTAACGTAACTAGACTTTTTTGCGACACCTTAGTACAAGAGCCGGCAACGTTAAAAGAACAAGAATTTTAGAATACCTGGTTCTTTAATACATCAATATATTTTTTTTATATTATAAGAGGCAAACGAACAGGTGGGTCACGTGATGTTTAGTGACCACCACCGTCTATAGACACTAGCAACACCAGGGGATTTGTAAGTGTGTTTCCAACCTGTATATGGGGGAGTGTAAGGGAACCTCCGGCACTCTCACTGACCGAACGAAACATTACAATGCAAGCACTGTTATTTGACGTCGGTTTTCTGTAAGTATTCTGGTAGTATTAGCCCGAACGAGCCGACCCATTCATGCTGAAACCAGTAATAGCTTCAGCGTGGCTCTACCACCTACAGAAATTATCAATATATCAATAGACATAATTTAGGACACTTGGTAGCGGGTTAACGTTGTATTTTTAATAGGCATTTTGATTTATGATTAATCAATAATAAGTTTAGGAACATTTTTTTCAGTAACTTTTAAACGCAATTAAACATTCAGACACATTTTTTATAAACAATCATATATATACCCGCTGATATATTTTATAAATAAAAAAAGAATGTAGTGTCGTGGGACACCGGGTAGGAACGAAGTTCTTTCGGCTAATGTAGAATCGACACTAATTGGAAAAAAAAATCGTGCTCAATTTTGTGTAATCGTAATTCAAATTATCAATTAAAATAACAAAATATGTCTCTTTATTTTTGTTTGACAACATAAAATTACATAGAAATAGAAATAATTACAAAAAAGGAGAAAGAGAAAAATATTATGCACTACTCGCTTTGTATACGACTGTCGCGCCTGCGCACGTCTCATTTAACTGTTTTATTCCATGCACTTTTCGTTACAGTTTTACTATCACATTTTTTTCAGTTCGGTCGCGCAGTAAAATCTCTATCTCCTCCAAGCCTGCCGTAAGGAACTTCGTTCCAATAATAAATTTCAAACCAATTATTTTTTTTCATAGCAAAGAACCAATTTCATTTTATTAAACATTATTGACCACCATATACAACGATAAACGTAAACGTGTGACTTGGGATTGACGCCATCTCAAATATATGCGTTGTCGACCATCAGGCTATACAAAGCCGAAATACCTTGGGCCGGCGAGGTGAAATATCTTGGTGTTACTTTAGATAAACACTTAAATTTCGATTCACATACAGAAAGAGTGCGAAACAAAGCCGTATGGTCTTAGGTCGTTTCTATCATTTGCTTTGTCATAAGAGTAAAATATCCCCCAGACAAACTCACTTTATACAAAACTTGCATCCGTCCGATTATGACGTACAGTTGTTCGGTCTTTGCACATGCGCAAAATCGTATGTAAAAGTTCCAGGTTCTCCAGAACTGAGCCCTACGTAAAATCACCGGTGCCCCATGGTACGTCCGGAATAAGGATCTCCACAGAACCTGGAGATGCTTTCTGTCTGAGCGTATATAAAATCACTTACAGGTAGTTATTTCGAAAAAGCCGCGAATCATCCCAGCCCGTTAGTGGTATCCGCCGCGAACGATGAACCCGTACCCAACGCTGCGCAGTATAGAAGACGACCGCGACACATTTTTATCGACCCTCCTGATTCAATCACGTCAGCGAACGATCAGTACCAGCCTGTCTCTTCAAACAGAGCGTGTTCTCACCCACGCCCGCATAACCGCAGATCACGCCGCCGTAGTCGGGACTAAATTTCGCTCCCGTACACCAAATTAGGCCCTTCTCGGCGACGGCTCAAGCCTAGATCTGTTCCCTGGGCGTGGAGCCCTTGAGTACGCTGCTCACGCGATACAGTGACACAAGAGTTCTACCCTTATTTTTCGTTATCCTATCCTACATAGTTTAGAGGATTTTTTCCTACACAAAATACATATAGAAGTTGTTGAGGCACGCATGCTTGGTACACATGCATGTTTCAATAACTTAATACGTATATAAGTTACCGGACTACTAAGACGAGCGCTTAAGGCACTCAGCCGATTTTATTTAGGCAACCAGTTCAAGGTTACACGGCACACCTCGGCTTGGCTGTTGCCTGTTGCATGCAAAATCGCGACCTATCTTAACTAATCTAGCTAACTATTCATATATGTATGAGTTGTTGAAACGTATATGTATACCAAGCATACACGCCTTAACAACTCCTGCATATATTTATTATCGGAAAATTGAGAGTTTTTTAGTTCGATAAGGAAAAAAGTAAACCCTTCCACTTTCATGTGTAACATGTTTCATTCATCATCATTCAGTGTTTCATGTGTTTCACGTGTGTGGGGGTGATCGTGTAGTGTTGTAGCAGTGATGTATATTTGTGTGTCACCGTATCGCGCAAGCAACGCACTCAAGGGATCCTTACCGAGGGATTGAACCTGATGTATAAAACTGGCTTGGTTTGAAGGTGATAGGTACTATGTTGTGAGTGGTACAGAGATTATTTATAAAAATATATTGGAAATATATTTCAAATACGTTTTTGAAACAGTTTATAACTCTTAGATAATAGTTTCAAGCAAGAGTGAAATTTGACGTTTTCGGCGGGATGTTTGACGCTTCGATACGGTGTTCATATATTTTTCTTTAATACAATGGAGTATAGAAATGTTTTAATACAAGTCGAAGATAGTTATGATAAAGTAAGTGGTAGAGATGTTTATTCAGTTTTATGTAGGTTAGTTTTTATTTTAATTGATCCTGGTAGATGACGCTACGAATGGGTACTAGGTTTATTTAAAAAATAAATACATGTAATCTGGGTATATGTTTAAGTGAATCCGTGAATAGTTTGGATTCACAATTGGAAACGGTAGTTGTGGCTGCAATCGGGTATCAGTTTTATTTGCGGGGTGGTAGGGCTTTACAGCCTGACTGGGTCACAACCACCATGTACATGACGAAAAAATCCGTAATAGTGATTCGCTTCTGCGCGTCGCGCTTCGGGATCAGCCTGTGCATATCCAGCTTTATGTAGGCCGGCATGATAGTGGCGACCAGCGATGGATAGTGTGTCACTCGGTGGTCGCTATTGTTTTTGGATTGTACTGTGCTTACCATCAGGCATAGTGCAGGCATTTTGCGGTGCTACGATAAAAAAAAAGAAACAATTTGGTGCAAACGAAGTTGCACGGGTCAGCTAGTTTTTAATAAAGATGTAATAAATACAAAGGTATATACCCTGTATACCACATAAACCTACAACAACTTAATGGATAAACCTTATCGCGTACATAAGATAAAATCTAGGTGCTAACATTTACCTTGTCTCATCGCCCTGACCTATATAATTCTATTTAAGCAAGTCTACGTCTGCGCTCACGCATAGTGTAACTACCACGTCAATCGCGTTCAATAACGCCTGCTCCTAAACAGAGCCCATTTTAATTTTGTAAGAAGTATCATGTTCAATACATATTTCAAAGTTAAAGTTTTGTGATTTTGAAATGGATTCCATATATTTTACTATGTTGAAAATTGGAATAATTTAAAACCTATACAACTGTGAATCTATAAATCGACGCCAATCTTGATAAAATCAGATAGAAGATGAGCTCATGTTATTGTGAATTCATGGTTCGTTATTCGGCGAGATTGCTCCCATCTCGAACGATAGCCTATAGCAAGGTTTGGATTCGATAGTAGAATTTCCCACGTACAAACTATACTATTGGTTATTTTCCATTTCTTATTTGATTACTCGAATTTACTTAATAATAGTAATCCGTTTTTCATTAACAACAACATTAGGTTAGGTGGTAAATGGAAGATTTAATAATGTCTCGTGTAAAATGATTATTCTCTTTAATAATGTAGTACAAAATTCTTACCAATTTCTTTAAAGAATCTGGTAAATATATGATTTCTTAATAGTTTAATATGTTTATGACTCGAAATATTGGTAGCACTTTGACTCTAGAATATCATCTTTTATGCAGACTGGCTGAAATGCGTTAATTTATTTTTACTCTATAGAAAGCATCTATTTATTAATATATAATTCAGTATTTATTACGCAATCCGAGTTTGAATAGTATGATGTCGGAATCAATCTGAGCTCCTATATAGTTATCAACTATTTGACCCGTGCCCACTTCGTTGGGCGGGAAACATTTTTACTTGTGATGAAATTATGTATCTGATTCGGTTAGTACTGAGCGCTGTGTATTTTGATAAGAATTCATAATTGTCGTTGATAAATATGACCAATAAACATCACTTACAGACTTATTTTTTTTTTAATATAAAAAAACTAGTTGTTGTAACTTACATATAAACGTTGGACATATGCTGTCGTTGACATTTTTGTAGGCATTATCAAGCTCTAGAACTCAATCATGAATTTATCTCTCATCGTTAAGGCGTCGTTCATAAGAAACGTTTTCGTTCAACTGTTTTTTCTCCGACTTTCTTTGCAAATCCGACTACCACAAAAAGTCATTTCATTTTATGCCTATGATACTCACAAATCACGTGGTTTTCTATTGCTAAATTAATCTTCAAAATCGTCTTCGTAGATCCAGGTATTAACCACTACAACGTTTACAAATTTACCTCTTTACTATATTATAAAAGTATACATAATATAGATACTTACGAACTTATCTAAAGCCATGAATAACGTAAATATTATAATTTCCGTAACCATAAAATTACAGAAATGTAGAAGATTTAAAAAACCAATATTTCAGTCCATTGTTTCTAAGCTAAAACGCGTATACTGCGTCTGTTCTAATAAAATTCTGTTTTATTTACAAAGAGATGTAGCCACGTAAATTACAGTTTTGTGTGCTGCCTGATACCGATGTTATTTACCATTACGTGCAAAAATATCTAAAATAGAATACTTGCTAAAGCATTTAGCGAGTTACTTTCAATAGCAAAAAGTTTTGCAAAAATATTTCTTAGAATGTATTTTCACTCTTTTATAAAATTCAGTAACATATAGTTCTACCCAAAAATAAACAGAAACAGTTGTATGTTATGTTGACAAGCATATAATAAAAATAGTTAATACTTAGATACTGTGATCACAAAAGACCACACTCAGTTTTTAACCGACTTCAAAAAAAGGAGGAGGTTATCAATTCGTCTGTATGTTTTTTTTTTTTTTATGTTTGTTACCTCATAACTTTGGACTGGCTGAACCGATTTTGATGATTCTTTTTTTATTTGAAAGCTAGTGCTTCCCGTGTGGTCCCATTTTTTGGTCTAGTTCTGTCAACGGCATCCAGTGCAAAACCGTATAAGTGTTAAATTTGCATTTGGTGTGTATACGACAAATAGACGAATAACTCAATATCATGACAACCGATTTCGATGATTCCTTTTTTATTGTAAAGGATGTTCTTCAAGGGTAGTTTGATGAGAGTTTGGTTAGGTTCTGATTATGGGATCCGTGACAAAGTAACACAACTTTCAAGAAACAAGCCTACTCCTTTCTTAAGGACCGGCAACGCATCTGTAATTCCTCTCATGTTGCAGGTATCCATGGGCGACGGTGATCACTTACAATCAGGTGACCCGCATGTTTTAGAAAAAAAAATTATGTACACTAAAAATGGAAAAATAAAGTAAATTTTCAAAAAAAGTATTAACCGACTTCAATATTGATCATAGGCATAAAAATAAGGCACTAAAAACCGGAAAATAAATAGTTTATCAAATTAACCAAATTTAATGAAACATATGAATATATGTGCTACCAAGAGATGCATTGGAAGTCGGTGCCTTTGTACCTAGATGTAGATGATATGATTTTCGGTTGGCACCGACTTCCAATACATCTCTAGGTAGCACACATATTCATATGTTTCATTAAATTTGGTTAATTTGATAAACTATTTATTTTCCGGTTTTTAGTGCCTTATTTTTATGCCTCTGATCAATATTGAAGTCGGTTAATACTTTTTTTTGAAAATTTACTTTATTTTATTATATTGGGCAAACGAACAAGCGGGTCACCTGACGATAAGTGACCACCTCCGGTCCTTAGACACCAAGGCAGTCGCAAGTGCGTTATCGTAGTAACATTAAACAAGTAATATAATAACGTACATTGTACGATAATCAGACGAGCGACCACCTCTTATAGTTTACAAAAAAAATGTGTTTTAAAGATGACATCGCTTGATCCTATCTAAATATATTTTAAAAATAAAATATTGCCAACATATAGTATTCTATTCAAATCATTTCAGCCGATTTCGAGAAACAAATTACACATATGCTTATACAAAAATTGCGCACTTCATGGTGTCGGGTTTAATAATCATTGAAATTAAAAAATAAATCGTTACCATTTAAAACAATAAAATATAACGTAGTTTCAAACAAAATTATCAATACAAACGGAGGCGGACGAAACTTATAAATCTCAGAGAATGGTTATTTGCACAAAGGAAATAGAGGGATTTGAAATTACATAACTTTAAATTAATACCCATCGAACAATACAAGTTAAATTAGTTCTCGTCGATTAGTTAAATGTGCAAATAAATCCGTTTTAGTTTCTTTATGAAACTAATTATTATGTCCTACACTCATTTATTTGTAAAACTAAAAGATAATTGAGATCATTCCTTCCTTTTTTTATTTCATAGTTACATTGCGCTGGTCATTTCGCGTATTGTTGACACATATTTTCTTAATATATTTTTTTAATACCAACTGATACCCGTTACTTCGTTTGCGCTGTTTATTATTCTAACAATATATATTTTACGTTCGAAGAATAAAAGATTAAAACAGAAATACACGTCGCTTACAAATTTTTTTTATAAACAATGATATCCATTTACTTCCCCTTTTATGCGCATACTTATCAAAGCGTTTAACCCACTGCTTCATGCCAGGAAAACATGCGTCGCCGAACGCACAGTGCTTTCAAGTGTTTAAAATCACTTAATATAGTTTCTTTAACTTTAATAACTTCATATGAAATGAAGATAACGAGATATTTATTTTTGATAAGGATCAAGTAGTTTTTATGTGATCCATGCACAAAGGCAGACGTATTTATATCAATTTAAGACACAAACCTGAATGTAAAGAATATCTTACCAATGTTTTCATGAGAGCTGATAACTCTTTTGTGACGACAGCAAACTTGAAAAACGCAGCGCCGATATCCGGCTCTGAATCTTTATTTAGCGCATTCCCGCCCAAACGCTCCAGCGCTCGGGAGAGGTACATTTCATTATCCACGTGAGCTAAAAAAAAAACAATATCTTAATTCACACTATCAATATAATAGAAATTTTTATATTACTAAGTTTTTGAATTGTTCCTAGTTTTAGACCTTTGTATCTATATTATATTAGAGAATTACTGACTGACCGACATCACAATGACAGATTTTTTATACACAACCTCATCTTCTTTTTTACCATTTTAGTGGTGGAGTCTCCAAAAATCCATTCATAGTAAAAGGAACCGGCATGCAAATATTCACTGCCAAAGACCGAGTAGTTTAAACTGTGCGTTAATTGACAGTCAGATATTCGTTTTAGGTAGGTAGACTTTGACCACAATTTCAAGTGAGATTTGACGATGTGTGCTTGCAGGGCTTAGCAGCAGATTTTAATCTTGTAGTAGTCTGGTCGAAATTAGGAAAATCCTTAGCACCATTCTTTTTTCATTTCATTTATTTGACCTCACATTTACCCTCTTAGTTCTATACAATATTGTTTATGCACAAACAGAAACTGAAATTTTATACAACATTACATATAAAGTAACAATTAATGTCCAGAATATGAAAAAGGTACAATGACGTCAACTACATTTACTACACGATCTTTTACCGAAAATTTAGGTTTATTGTAAAATTCGAACCTACATCAATTAATACGGTGTCTGAGCACATTACCACTGAAACATCAATGCTTAAAAAACTACTTTTACTAATTGTACTACTTATATATATGTCACCTTACTTATTAATAGGTTGATTAAATATGGGGAATGATTATTTTTAATTATATTATTTTCTAATAATAGAGATTAGCCAAAGAAGAGAATATTTTAATAAGTGTTCAAATTAAGCACATGATTAACAAAGGTGTATTTAGCTACGAAATACGAAGTAATATTTAAAAATTTCAAAATCTCGCAGTTATATTACAATTATTGGTAAAATTAAAAAAACCAACTGAAGACAATGCAAATTATTTTATCTACTACTACTATATTGGCATCTACTTGCAACTTCATTTTCGTTAAATTACAATGTGTAGTAATATAACGTCTAGAAGCTTTGAATATTGGTAGATGCTGTAGTAATGATAATTGCGTCGGTCAAGGAGATTTCAAGCAACAACGAGTAAATGCATATTATTTGATTTCTTAATAACACTAAAGCTTGACAATAGGTATAAAAAAAAAAATAAAGAAAATCGATTGACAAACAAAATAGAAAAGATACTGAACTCTCTTATCGTCTCCTACTTATCTGGTACAAATTATTAAGATAATTATTGAAACTCTCAGATTCGTATATTCTCGTATAATCATTACATCTTAATCAATTAGATATAATCTATGCCATTTTTAAAATTTATTATGTATATACCACGTATAAACTCTATTTGTATACTTACATATTTTCGACATTCTAATATTGTAGCGAAACAACATTTGCGCCTAAATTCATTTAAATAAGACTCGGATAAAACCGCCATTCTATAATTTGCGGTATGCCGCCAGACATGTTTCATTACACAACATAAGCGCAGATAAAATATCATACGGTTAAATTAAAATAATATAACTAGAATAGAATTAATAACGGAAATATTAAACGGATATTACGAAATTAATATTTTTATGTGTATTTAAATATTAAATAGTCATGGCCTCTTATCATATCTGACTCTTTCTATTTGTAGATTTACTTATGGACTAACGCACCCGTGCCCACTACTTTTTGACTAAAAACTTACTTTTTGTTACTTAAATATAAAAGTTAGGCATATGCTATCGCTGACTTTGTTATTGGTATTATCAAGCTTTTCAACTTTTATCTAAAACTCAATCATATATCTCTCATCGTTAAGGCAGTGTCGTAAGAAACGTTCTCGTTTGAGCGTTTTTTCTCCGACTTTGCAAATCCGACTATCACAAAAAAGTCTATTCAGTTTTCAGGTTTTTTTTTTATATCATAGGAGGCAAACGAACATGAGGGTCACCTGATGTTAAGTGATCACCGCCGTCCATAGACTCTTGCAACACCAGTCGAGTCGCTAGTGCGTTGCCAGTCTATCTTTGGGGTAATGGGAAAAGAGGGAAATGGTGAGGGGAGAGAAAAGGGGGAGGGGAGGTGGGCCTGCGACGCTCTAATCGACCGAACGAAACGCAACAATGCAAGCACTGTTATTTCACATCGGTTTTCTGTGAGAGGATAGTACTACCCCGGACGAGCCCACCCATTGATGCTGAAACCAATGACAACTCCAGCGTGGCTCTACCACCTATAGAAAAGGAATTTTCAAAATCGGTTTAGTAGTTTCAAAACATTCGTTTTATCTATTTTTTACATATAAATGAATCACAAGTTTAGAAAGCGGGAATTTCAATTTCAAATTTAAAGAGAACGTTATAATTTAACCACGGAAAGTAAACGCTTGCTGATGTAATTTGTGTACAGTTTAGGAGGCTTGTCAAAGTTGGTAGCGTAATGTAAAGCCATTTAATAGTATACCTCGTCGCCGGACATGTAATTAACTTCTCAAGCGGATTAACTCGATCGCTATTAGGGGAAAAGCTGCTTCAAAGTTATATACTGACAGAGGTTTACAAGGAGAAACGTAGAAATTAAATAAGTGTATTAATTTAAGAATGCTTTCTTATAATAAATCTTTCGTATCTAAAAATATTATGACTCTTTATATGAAGAATTATGGAAGTTAGTGCATCTGACATTCTTAGAAGTAGTACAATACAAGAGTACAGTTTCAGTAGTTAGTTGAAAGTGTTAATTCTATGCTTGGTACCTTCATGATTTTAAGGTTTTACTAGAATAAAAAGCGATATGTGAATTAAGTAAATATAACCTAAGTATATTAATAAATAACAGAAGTATAATAACCGCGTACGTTTTTTTTTTATATGATTGGAGGCAAATGAACATGCGGGTCACCAGATGTTAAGTGATCACCACCATCCTTAGACACGAGCAACACCAGGGGATTTGAAAGTGCGTTTCCAGCCTGTTTGAGGGATATGGGAAATAAGCAAGCAATGTTATTTCACCTCGGCTTTCGGTGAGAGCGTGGTACTACCCCGGATGAGTCGACCCATTTATGAAACCAGTAATAGCTTCAGCGTGGGTCGACCCTCTTTGTGTGTTTAGACTCCTAAAATGAGGTTCTATAGAAAAAGGGCGTAATACAGCTTAGCTTATACTACTCATTCCTCATTAATTGTATATTTACTTAAATGCTTTAATTTCTCGAAGCTGTAAATACATGTAGCGCCAAAGGGGACTTGATACCCCATCCATGAAATCAGCTGTTAGATTATGCACAGTATATCAAATTACTAATTGTAAAACAGAGACTTAGTGTTTTAAACTAAATACATCATTTTCTTGTAATAAAGATACCAATTTAATGTTTTTATAGTCTTTCGCTAGTGTATAACATTTTATATCCATACTTTACTGTGAACTCACTAGTACCAATAACACAGTTTTTGTGAATGATTTTGTATTTTCGGAGGAACTACGCGCTTTATCTATGTTAATTGTGAACTATATTTTACTTTGTTTTTTATTACTACTTAACTCCTATGATCTTTTTACCAATATTAAGCTACCCCTGTTTTTACCTTAACTACTAAGTCCCTAAGTAAGAAAGTATCGTATAAAGCTTAGATGATATTCTAAGAGCTATGTTAGTATTAAATTTTGAAATAAAAACTAGACTAGCTTATTGTACAGAAATATCACAGATCTACAGCCGTTCGACAACATAGCCGGCTCACGTCTGGTACGCGTTCCTTAATAAGATTCGAGCGTGACAATACGTGACAATATTCAAGGTGTTCCAGGATTACATTTACCGTGGTTACGGTAAGGTGCGTGCTTTGTTTTGGTCAATAAACATAAAAATAGAGGCGGCTAACTGATGAAAGTCTCCGAGATCCGTGTCGCGGCCCACATTTACCTAGTTCGATCCCGCCGACGCTTTCTGAATATTAAAATCGCAGACCGCGAGTTCACGCCTTTCAAATTCTCCACGGAGCTAGTTATTTTAAATCCGCATCAGTGGGACTCGACTTCAAAAAATTGGCTTTTATAGTAATAATTAAACAAATTAATTTAGCATAAAAGAAAGTATGTAACGATCTGATGTTTACGAAACTATGAAGATATTTGTGTCTAGAATAGGTAAGATTAAGAATGAACATGTCAGAGGAAGTTTAAAAATAGCATCAGTGACATAGAAGTTGAGGAGTAATAGGTTGGCATGATACGAGTATGTTATAAGAAGAGATGAAAGGCATATACGCAGAGTTTTGATTGTGAAGATGACAAAACGGATATAGGAGTAAAGGAAGACCGAAAAAAGTATGGATTTTGTGAAAGATGTGACAAGGTATGAATACTGAGATGACATCTGACAAGGTAAAGAGGAAAAGGGAACCATGTTGTGCCGATCCTACTTAGGTGGTATTAGGATAACAAGAAGAAGAGAAAATATTCGTGTATTCGTCACGTTGTATCTATCGAATTTAACAAAAATTGGTTTACACAATGAAAATAATAAAAATACAGTCGTATTACTTATTTTTTAACGTGCCGGTCAAAACATTCAGATCTTGCAAACATTTTTTTTTCCTTTGTCAAATTCGATTCAATTAAAACAAATCACGGATTTATTCATAACATACCGTAAGAGTTAACAGTATTGATCTTTATAAATCTATGTAACTTTAAAGAGAAGATAAAGAGTATATAATCAAAAAAATATTCTATGCTGGCATTATTATTTTGTTATCGTAAAAAAATCTACAAGGCGCGGTTCTGCATAGCGACAAAAGAAAGCTTTTCTCTTTGGATATGTTTCAAGAATGCTGATATTAAATATTGTTTAGTAAGAAATTCTAGTATTTTTTTCATCAATATAATATGTATAAACAAAAGGAGTCTTTGTTACTAAATACAGCATCATTGTATAGGAATGTTAATGTTTCTGATTGGTCGTTTTTGCGGGCGCGTGCGCACCGTACGACCTTGTCAGCTGCGTTGCGAACAAAACTTGCACGACCAGTTCAAAGCGTAAGCGACTGACTGGCTTCGGGCACTCAAGAGCGTGGCACAACGATAAACAAACTTTAGCACGCGATGCTAACGCATGAACAAAAAAGAACATTATTATTTGTGAATGATAAATTATTAATTCAATTTTTTTAAGACTCTCATCATTTATTAAGCCTATATTAGTTCTACACTTCGACAAAATGTTCTTCCTAAATACACAGTTCTGATTTTTCGAATAACTGGTAGTTCGACGACATTTTAAGAGCACTACGTTTCCTTATAATATTCTTCTTTAATTTAGTATTACCACAAAAATGTTTTTACTAACTATATGTAATTTTATGAGTCGGTAAAGTACCAGTTTCTTTTTAATAATTTGTATCCATGAATGGCACTGCAAATATGTCGTCATATACATTTTTTTTAATATCACAAAAGCATCTGTGAAAATGTAAAGTCTTAGTATATTATTAAAATCAAGTCATTTCCTTACGCATAAAAGATTTACCATGTTAATTATCCGTCAACTTAGATTGTTATATTATATACCTACTTATTGGCCCCGACAGACGCTGTCCCACCCTAATAATAAAAAACCTTCACAAATATACCTAAACCATGAATTTATTTCATTCGATGAATCATAAATTACTCTATTTACTAGTGAAAATCGCATGAAATTCCGTTCAGTTTTTTTTAGTTTATCGCGAACAGACAGACAGACAGAGGTGGAAGAGGACTATAATTTATACTATGTAATGATATTATAAATTCCAATAACTCGGCATTTCAAGGTACCTTTTTTTCTCGAACTGACTACGCTATGGACCTAGCAAGGTCTTAACAGCTTCACCGGACTACAACAAGCTATCTGTTACTCAGATTTAGATACTCTATAAAAATGCCTATTCATGATGCATTTCAATTAGATATAGAGAATATTTACACAATATCGTTTTTGCTACAATCTAAGTGTTTATTATATTGAATTATAATTTCAAAGAGTAATAGCAACAAATTGTGAAAAAGAAAAATAAGGGAAAATTTAGAGAAATACATAAAACTCCTATTATAAACGATGAGAACGGAAATCTTTATATAACTATATATAACGGATATGGACCAAACTTCACAGTATAATTAATTGTACATCAGAATAAAACTGAAACAATTTATGAAGATACTGTTTATAGTGGCCAAACTAACTTGTAAATAGGTTGGAAAAAATCCTGCTATTCGAGAACTAACTCGGTGTGCGCTGCAAAAACCGTTAGCGTTACACAAAGGTAATAAGGTATGGTGACATAATTTATAAAAAAAAAAACAAACGCAGACGGAGTTGCGGGCGACCGCTAGCACTTCAGCTAGCACAGAGTAAAGATATATTTTAGTAGTATAATAATACTATAACGATAATTTGGATTTAGATATATTTACAGCCCTATAGCTAACTTATAACTCAAAATATAAGTGTCTATAAACTAGTGCAAAGGTTCGACTGCCGGTATGCAATGCCGCCACACTATAACAAGACAGATCTACTCGCGCTCTGAGGACTACTTTACCCGATCAGGCCTCCCACGGCAGCGGCTGAAGCCTAGGTTCGACCCCTCGGTAGGGAGCCCTTGAGTGCGTTGCTTGCGCGATACGGTGATACACAAATATACATCACTGCTACAACACTACACGATCGCTCCCACATACGTGCACGCCTACACGCTTACGCATGAAAGTGGAAGGGTTTACTTTTTCCCCTTATCGAACTGAAAAACTCTCAATTTTCCGATAATAAATATATGGAGGAGTTGTTGATGCGTGTATGCTTGGTACACATATACGTTTCAACAACTCATACATACATGAATAGTTAGCTAAGTTAGCTAGATAAGTCGCGATTTTGCATGCAACAGGCAACAGCCAAACCGAGGTGTGCCATGCACCCTTGAGCTGGTTGCCAAAATAAAATCGGCTGAGTGCCTTAAACGCTCGCCTTAATAGTTCGGTGAAGCTGTTAAGACCTTGCTGGGTCAATAGCGTAGTAAATTCGAAAAAAAAAAACTGAGGACTACTGAAATTTCTTTAAGGTATGTAATGGTATGGTATGGTATGGTATATGTAATGGTATGTAATGGTAATTTGATGTTAGTTGGGTTATATTAACACATGTGGATGTTTCTAACCCACCGTAGCGAATGAAAAATTCGTTCGAACGTCATTCTAATACAATTCGCTTTTTTTTCGATCTGACTACGCTATTGACCTAGCAAGGTCTTAACAGCTTCACCGGACTACTTAGGCGAGCGCTTTAGGCACTCAGCCGATTTTATTTGACAACTGCCTCAAGGGTGCACGGCACACCTCGGCTTGGTCTGTTGCCTGTTGTACAATACAGTTGGCAGAAGAATGTAAATCCATTAAACTGAACGTCTATTGCCTCTCGACAAGTTTATATTTCAATTGCTACTAACGACAGCACAAAAGGCCCATACCGAGTTACTTTTGTACGTAAAATAAGTAGGTCATATTGCTACATGTAAGTTATAGACGAAATCAATCCTTATATACTTATTCCACATAATCTACACGAAATAATCAAGTTTTATTGGATAACCAAATTATTCACTATACTAACAAATGATGTAAATTTGATTACTGTGTAGTGTATATTTTCACGAGATAAAAACAAAAATCATCATAGTGTCTCGTTTCGACGCATCGTTTGTGAAATAGCGACTGTATCTGGGCGATTTTGCCGTTATTATTTCAAGGTCGGCCTTTTTTTATATCATAGGAGGCAAACGAACAGATGGGTCACCTGATGTTTGGTGATCACCACCGCCCATAGACACTTGCAATACCAGGAGAGTCACAAGTGCGTTGCCAGCCTGTGTTTGGGATGAGGGCGAGGGGGACAGGAAGGGAAGGAGGAAGGGGAAGGGGAGGGTAGGTGGGACTCCGGCTCTCTCACTGACCGAACGAAACGCAACAATGCAAGCACTGTTACTTCACGTCGGTTTTCAGTGAGAGGGTGGTGCTTCCCCGGACGAGCCGACCTATTCGTACTGAAAACAATAATAGCTTCAGCTTGGTTCTACCACTACTAATACCTATAATTGCCTACAATTAATATTGTGGTCTTTGGATATGATGATAATGTAATTAAAGCACTAATTTCTTAGTAGTCACCGTTGGTGTTGAACTATTAATCATTTTATTATAATGTTTGCTGCAATTATTTTTCTTGAGCAAGTTCAAAGAGAAATTAGATTTTGTTGGTGATAACTTTAAAGCCGAGATGACGACCCACACCAGAAACTATACTATAATCGGGCACTTTGTCAAGCCTATCTGTAAGCATTGGCATTCAGTCGAATACCGTTATGGTATACTACTAACAAGGTATACACGAAGAAACCTTATAAGAATTGTTTCTACTTAAAAAACGACGACGGCATCATAAGGACTACTGACAGAAGTGAAAACTCAAAACAATGTAATAACTGTGTGCTTTTTTGAATTTTTAATTCAATTATAGCCTGAATTATTAAAATTTCATAATTAATAAATTTAAATTATTAACATTACTCTGGTTTTCTTATCTATTGGCACCCGAAGCAATAGTGATATACATTTTTATACAGTTTTTTAAAAATCTGATGGGCCGCACAACTCAATAAAAAATATTAATATTACATGTACATATACCATTACACTACTAGTCGGTAGCATGACGTAAGCGCAACACGTCACGAGCATGTCGAGATCATCGGTGACGCGAACGCATAACTTTTCCTCTATATATTTCTTTGTTTAAGTCGCTCAGGCTAGGGAATTTTCACATCAAAAAGATTTCAAATTAAGAACAAAGAGAAAAGATAAAAAGAGAAATTATATACATTTCTGTACTAGCTGATTCGCGCCGATTTGTTGAGCGAGAAAAAGGGCAAGATGTCGATTGAACCCAAGAATAAGTAATCTAGAACCATCTACGAAGAACTACATCAAATTATCATAGCCCTATGCTGATACGTTAAGTAGTTTTGACGTGTTTAAATATTAAAATAACTGTATTTTGATAAATATACACACATAAATACACAGAAGATATATGCAGAATTGATAGACACGTTCGTAAAAAGTACAAAGAGTGACATTGCCTATGTTTGTATTGTAAACTTCTAAAACCATTTACAAATATGTAGTGCATAATGCCTAGCAGTAATATTTGTTGCGTTATTTGGGTCATTCTAGTTCAGCGAGTTGAACGGCCTTTCGTCCTAGGAATCCGGTTTTGTGTTCGGGGTAACCTATGCGGTTATAAGTTAGTAATGAATGTTTATAATAGACTTTAAACGCTTACATATACTTACAGAACTACTTAGCTATTTCAATAATTAAAGTACAATCATCATATACACGCATATTACAATGATCTAAAGTCTGCACTTGTGATTTGTCTTGGGTCAAAAATTCTCTACGAAATAATAAAAAACATTGGAGGATGAAACAGCTCCGTGTTTACTATAAAAAAATGAATTTCAAACAAAAAACAAATGCTTGCGTTATTCTGAATACTTTTATAGAGTTTCTAAAAAGATCGTTAAACATGAATAAAAAAACGGTAACATTACCTCCTACTACGTAATTCTAAAGTGAATCCTTAACTCGAATAGCTTTTAAAATGCGTGCTCTAAACTACACTTAAGTACTATGTTTTTCGTAACATTCTTTCATAACACCTGTTCTCATTTCAATGTATAATAACCAAAGTCACAAAACAATACTATGCTATAATATTTTGGACTCAACATTTTTTAATTATAGTTCAACGGTAGACAGTCGCCTTCGTTTTAAATAAACATTCGGGATTCTCGTCTAAATATGCATCGGATATTTCAGTCAGTGTAATCTATTCATAACGTAGTTACTTCCTCTATTCTTATTTTTAGTCTCGCCTCGTTTCTCTTGCACAGTCGCCTGGATAAAGCGGGATGACATGACAGTCGGGGATACAAAATAAATATGTATTGAATATAGAATATTGAGAACGAATTTTGAATTCAATAATCATATGTTAGTAACTTGAAAGAAGTGATCGCGAATAACTCAGATAAATCTTAAGACGACGATAAATTTCTTACATATTATGAATATTCACTATCATTTTATCACGATCTTCTTAGGTAATCTATACTAATATTATAAAGAGGTGAAGTTTGTGACGTTGTAGGGGTTACTCAGGAACTACTGTCCGATTTGAAAATTTTCTTTCAATGTTATACAGCTCATTCATCGAAGATGGTTATCATTACAATGTATAAAACAAAGTCCTCTGCCACGTGTCTGTCTGCCTGTTCGCGATAAACTCAAAAACGACTGAATTGATTTTTATGCGGTTTTTATCAGTAGTATGAGAAAGATTTAGATATATAGTCTGTCGAGGTTTTATATTTTTAGGGCGGGACAAACTCTACCTGATAGTAGGCTATATATCATCACGCTAAGACCAATAGGAGTGGAGCGCCAATGAAGAATGTTTAAAAATCGGCATTTTTTTCTCTTTAGAGCTTCCGCTGAGTGTTAGCGTTAGCCCAAAGTATCTATTCCACGCGAACGAAGTCGCGGGCAGAGGCTAGTCGTTTATAAGATAGTAATAAAACTTTGGAGATTCGATACCTGACATTAACTAAGATTACGAACAAAGGGAAACTTTGATTTTCTGGAACTTAATATTAGTGTTCCGACATTAAAGCGTCGTTTATTTAGGTATTTGTATCATTCCCAAGAAATGTGGATTTTCCAAGTTTTAATATTAAATTTAACGTACATTAAACAAAACTTTTCTTCCACTCACCATTTCCAGAATTGTGTATAGCCTTTATTGCCTTCTTCAATTTTGTTAGACCTTCTCTGTCGAAATCCAATGTCTGTAACAAGTAAATAAACGTTTGAAGTGTGATTTTAATATAAAATTTTACCTATACGTCATTTGCAGAGGTTTGAAGAGATTTGATTGTCATAGTCAGATTCGTTCACAATAGGAGCCACGAGCCATTCAGGAGCGAGGAACATCTGTCGTACCAGCCGGCGATTAATCAATGCCCCTTTGAGTAAAAACCCCAGGGTTCCAAAATAAACCCGGCAACGTAGTATATTAATCGTGTTCGTTAGATCTTATAACCAGTTTTTATTTTTCAGATAATCTTACAATTATTACTTAGACACTATAAAGTGTGGAAATAAAAAAAAGTTTTGAATTAGTTGAGAAGATTGTGGTCTATGCTATTAACTTTGCTATATCTCTCAATACTTAACTAATAAAAAGTCTATACATAAGAACAGTACTTTAGTTTATACACAAAAATCTTCTGTGAAATATATAGATTATCTCCGTACAAGGATCATAAAATAAATTATGTAATTACTGAAAAAGTTGTACACATAAAAAAACATCAGCAAAACGGGGAACCTTTCATTTGATCCAGTCCCATTAGTATGATATTGTTATTTTAGGTAATATACTTACCTTTTGGGGGATATTTTGTTATAAATGTTGGCAATACTACTTAATAAATAATAATAATATATTAATAATATTTTTATTCCAGAACATCAAATGGTTGTGTGAGTTTAACTGGTTACAGTTTTATTAAACTGTAGAAACTTAAAAACTGAATAAGGTATGTCTATACAGACGGACTTTTACTAGAAATGAAAACAACCACAAATAAATAATGTATATCGATTTTTTTCTACTATTTCTAACTTTAAATAGATCCATAAAGGTATAATGGAATGTTTTTATATAGAAATTGGCATTTTATTAAATTACCGATAACAGATAAGAAACAAGAAGAAATACGGTCAGTATCGCTTTCACGCTCATGACCAACAACGCATGACGGTTTGCGTAAGATGCATCATCTCAGTGCAATCATCGCCATAAAAAAACTATAATGTTAGGTTCCACAGTGTATACTATAATTTTATACAGTTTATTTTTATGCAACTCCGCATAAAATTGGTACAAACCGTGCTGAAGTTCTATTCGAGAAAAATCAATAAACAGAACGTGTTATAGTGGCATTGATGCACGATGCCGTTCATTCTAATTTGAGAAATACATATGATATTTACTCGAGCAATTTATAATACCACACATTTCTCAGAGCATAGTTCCTGTGTATCCTCAATTTGTCACGCGTCGGTTATTTTCTTTCACCTAGTGGTATACCGGATATTACGGATCCTGTACTGTATATATTTACATTAATTAGCATCTTTTTAAAGGTCTAACGTAATGAATATTGTTTAATAATTTGACGTATGGTTTTTAAACAACTAAATTAGTTATAATACTATCATATAATTTAAATGAATAAACTTAATTAAAAGGCCACATTTTTAAGAACAATGGCACACAGATTGTCTAATGAAAAACTTTAAAGTTTGAGAAATCGATCCAATATTCTTACTTCGTGAAAAAAAAATACATCAATGTAATTTTATTAACTGCGTGTTACAAAAATCTTATAAAGTATATGAAATAGTAAAACTTTGCACATTTAAGGTATTACTTACGTACTTCTATATCTTATGTCGTTGCTCAGTTGATACAATAATATAATGATTATTTTCATGCAATATATTATAAATATTATACATTTTTTTAATGTTATATTTTCTTTTAAAATTTTGTTGTCGAAAATATTGTTAACCGCGACAAATCTGCTTATAGAGGAGGCCTATCTAAAATTATGATTATTACTTATTGGAAACTTGAGGCGATGATGACTACATACATACCATTATTCAATAATAATGATAAACGACAAATGTAAATTTAATCACTCTATAACAACAGTATTTTGATACACAATTTTTTAATATTCTATGAAATTAACGATTGGCATATAAAAACTCTTGGAACATTTATAAAACTAGGTGAAAATAAATGTTAATTTTTTTTTTCGAACTGACTACGCTATTGATCCAGCAAGGTCTTAACAGCTTCACCGAACTTCTAAGGCGAGCACTTAAGGCACTCAGCTGATTTTATTTTTGGCAACTAGCTCAAAGGTGCGTGGCACACCTCGGCTTGGCTGTCGGCTGTTACATGCAAATCGCGTCCTATCTTAGCTAGCCTAGCTAACTATTTATATATATATGAGTTGTTGAGACGTATATGTGTACCAAGCATACACGCCTCAACAACTCCTCTATGTATTTATTATCGGAAAATTAGAGTTTTTTCAGTTCGATAAGGGAAAATAATAAAACCCTTCCACTTTCTTGTGTAAGCGTGCACGTGTGTAGGGGTGATCGTGTAGTGTTGTAGCGGTGATGTATATTTGTGTGTCACCGTATCGCGCAAGCAACGCACTCAAGGGCTCCCTGCCGAGGGGTCAAACCTAGGCTTGAGCCGCTGCCGTGGGAGGCCTAATCGGGTGTGCGGGAGCGAAATTAACCCCCAGACCACGGCGGCGTGATCTGTGGTTACGCGGACGTGGGCGTGAACACGTTCTGTTTCGAGGGACAGGCTGGTACTGATCGTTCGCTGACGTGATTGAATCAGGAGGGTCGGCAAAAATGTGTCGCGAACATCTTTTATAACGCGCAGCGTTAGGTACGGGTTCATAGTTTGCGGTGGATACCACTAACGGACTGGGATGATTCGCGGCTTTTTCAAAATAACTAATAGTAAGAGATTTTACGTACGCCCAGATAGAAGGGATCTCTAGGTCTCTATGGACAGAACTATTAATACAAATGTTAAACTTAACAACAAGATAATTACATTGTAGCCATTGTCTACAAGTTTAACAACTGTGGAATATATTCATAAGAGGTTAATGAGTATATCACAAACGATTTTATTGCATAATAAAATACAAACATCTGTGAATATGGAACGTTGAAGTAATCGGTGCCAACAGATGTTTTACTTAGAGGCCATTAAAGCTTAATGTCATCTTATATAGATTGTACTGTAAGTACAAATAAGTTGTGCAAGTTTGTGAATACTTAATGCTATTTAAGATATGTGGGTAGTTGAATATATAACCGTAAATAATTTTAGTGGCGTTGGTTCAGGAAACTAAAAAACTTAACTAGATGCAACTTCGAATTATTCCGAAAGTCGGGAATTTAATTCTTTTACTATAATCAAAAAAGGAAGATAAGTACCTAAAGTTATACCTAGAGTAAATAAGTAACTAAGTACCTATTGAAATCTTTATAATCGTGTTTTATAGCTAAATTAAGATATCTAAAACTTCATTTTTTTTTTGTTGACCAAACTACGCTATTGACCTAGCAAGATCATAACAGCTTCACCGGACTACTAAGGCGAGCGTTTAAAGCACTCAGCTGATTTTTTTAAAACTGCATGTTCAATTAAGATTGTAAACTTTTTGTTATTGTTGGTTACTATTTCCGTTTTTTTATTTTAACTTTATTTTTGGCAATCAATCTTTCCGATTATTACTGCCATTATCACGTAGTTAATAATATCACAAGCGTCGTGCGATCATTTCAATATTAAGCATCGTGTAAATCAAATTCTAACAAGATGGTGGATCCCTTGCTAGAATCTTCCTGGGATTTTTGTGGCATCTCAGAATGTCATACTCCGTGGTGTTATTTTCCATTCACTTATGCATAATAAACTAACTATATTACGTAAAACACCACCAAATTTACACAATATAAAGTTAAATAACACAAGATTATGAATAAAATATAAAATCCACTACATGACAGACTGAAAAAAAGTCAAATTTCCGTATTTTTATTGGTGTCTTTCATATATATGTATGTAAATGACGATGGTTCAGTGATTAGCGTTATCGGACTTTGTGTCGATCGAGATAGGTTCGTAACCTTGCGAAAGAGCCGGAATTTTCGATGAAGGAAAACTTAGGGCGTCTTCTAAGCTTGCCTGACTATATAACCACTCTTAAATTGAAAAACTCACGCCAAAAATTTGAAAATGTGTTCCGGCAGTTGAGCTTGATAGCAAAGACTCCCTCTAGGTTCACCATCTTACACCATCCTATACCAAGTCGTTATTTGACATCAGTTGAGATGGAAATCAAACACTAAAACCAATAAGGTAAAAAAAGGAATATTAAAGAGGCTGTTATATCACACTGGCGAGCCAGGCGGACGTGGTCCTGCTCTGGTACTAAATTATATACCTAAACCTTCTTCATGGTGAAAACCCCTATGAAAATACGTAGTTTTTGAGTTTATCGCGAACAGACAGATGTTTTCATAGAACAGTTCGTACGGCTAAGGAGTGGAATTCACTACCGGCGTCTGTCTTCCCGTCATCTTATAACTTGGGAGTCTTCAATAACAGAGTGAATAAGCATCTAGTGGATAAGCGCGATACACGTCGGCCTCATCGTCACTTACCATCAGGTGAAATTGAGGCCAAGCGCGTAACTGTTGTACATAAAAAAAAAACGTGGCAGAAGACTTTGTTTTATAATATGCAATTATATATTAGGATACGCATATATGAGTAAGTATTACAAGTAATCTAAAAGCGACAAAGCCAGAACAATTTTTTGTTCAAACAACCGTAATACAGTGCCTTTGTACAGATAAGAACTTTCTCTCCCAGACATGTCCGAGGGGGATTTTAGTACAACTATTTCGTTGAGCGACGTTTCAAAAGAAAACGCCGTGAAGGAGCTACGGCGATTATAAAAACAAAAGAATAGCTGCGACCAGAATGAAGAGTACAAACAAAAGTAACAGACAAATGGCCAGGGAAAGAACTGTATACATATGTTAAATTTTAGTGAATGTATTCTTTGTAAACTTTGATTATTTAAATTTAGAAAATAATATTCCTATTCATGACATAATTGACATGGATAGATAATATCCATTAGATGTCCAATTTATTATTTTGTATGGTTGATATTTGTATTACAAGCACAATAAAGAAAATAGCGGATTTTTTTTATTTTATTGTAGCACGGCAAAATGACTGCACTATGCCTGATGGTAAACACAGTGCAATCCAAAAATAATAGCGACCACCGATTGACACACTATCGATCGCTGGTCGCCACTATCATGCCGGCCTACAAAAAGCTGGATATGCACAGGCTGATCCCGAAACGCGACCCGCAGATGCGAATCACTATTACGGGCTTTTTCGCCATATACATGGTGGTTGCGACCCAGTCAGGCTGTTAAACCCTACCACCCCGCTTTCGCCATTGCCTCGTCCGTTATTTAGCAGGGTGCACCGCGTGCACGTGAGGTTGGCTTGGGTGTCTTAAGTCTTATGATGTTATTTGACACCCCTTACACCCCAAGTGCAAATTAGTTTCTTAAGGAAAATACAGTAACAACTCTAAATTACAATTCTTATTGCATTAATTTCCATATTGGCATTATAAATTATAAGTAATTATCGTTGTCATATTTGTAAAGTTTTCATCCAAGGGTCATTAATCCATCTATAGAGTTTCGAGTCATAAGATTTTGCAAGTTTTCCTTATCATAAAATCAACATCGAACGAGATATAATGTCGATCTGTTTATAAGTTATACTACGCTAGACACGTTAGGGAAAAATGATAAGAGTAAATTTTTACGATGCGCGCGCACGCAGTCACGAAAAACCGACACTCTGAAGTTAGCTATAGTCAACATTTTGTTTCTTTGTATTTGTTGTTTGTATTTCTTTGTATTAAAACTTTCAATGTATTAAATACCTTTTTTCTAGTGTCGTATTTTGTACAAACGTAGAATAAGGCGAAAGATAAAGATTTTTATCTTGTTACGGGAAAGAAGTATAACTGCTAACGCGTGTACATAAATAAGTACACACACACTTTTTTTATAAAAATATCAACCTCTTTCATTTTACTACACTTTGTAGTTATCTATGGAGACAACGTTTTTCATGTGTTAAAATCTACAAATATCGAGCGTGCAGCCATCGAATTACAAATGGCTATAGACTCCATTAACAAAATGCTAATAAATTTGGGTCTCGAAATTTCTCCTGTAAAAAGCAATGTTTGTGTTTTTATGAAAAGGAAAACTGTACTTAATTTTGTACTCACGATTAATGATTGCCCCTTACAGTTCGTAGATTCAGTTAAATATTTAGGAATGTCTTTGGATTATAACTTACGATGGGGTGTTCATATTAGTGAAATTACAAAGAAGGATTCAAATTTATTAACTTATTAAAAGTATTAGCAGGTTCAAACTGGGGCGTCCACCCTAGACATTTAAGAAAATTGTATATTTCTTTAATACGAAGTGGAATGGACTATGCCAGTTTCCTATATGACAATTGCTGTATCTCCAACCTTCTCAAGTTAGAAACAGTTCAAAATCAAGCCATGAGAGTTATCGGATGCTTCTTAAGAAGCACACCAGTTCACGTCATGCAAAGTGAGTTACGTTTGCCTCCGCTACACGTTCGCAGAGCCTATGTAGCTGGAAAATTTTGATTAAAATCGAAATCCTTTTCCAATAACAAAGCTATATTATTACTTGAAGATTTAAATCTTAACATCCAGTCTCGATACTGGACCAATAAAAGAGTTCCACTGTTAATCACTACACATAACCTGTTACATAACAATGTTATTCATAACTTAAACCTTCTGGATATGTTTTCACTTGAGACATGGCTCAGTAATATTAATGTATTTGAAATGATTAAAACTAATATTACATCAGTAACTTTACCTAAACATAAATATAACCCTACACATTTGAAGTGCTTATGTATCGAGCATATTGATAATAATTTTGGCGACTTTTATAACATTTATACTGATGGTTCGAAAAGTAGTAATGGCTATGGTGCCGCATTTTTAGATCCTTTTTCCGACAAATATGTAAAACTGAAGGTTGATTTTAATACATTAATAGTGTGTTTAGAACTAATAGCCATTAATGAAGCCTTATTGTACATTGAATCGTTACAAGGTCAAAAGTTTGTAATTTTGACTGATTCAAAAAGCGCTTTACAACCCTTGGCTCGGTGCACATCGTCAATACGAGGTATTCCGATAGCCTATTCTGTATTGAAAGTAATCTATAGATTCCAATGTAGCGGGAAAACAGTTATATTCCAATGGATTCCATCTCATGTTAAGTTACCTGGAAATGATCAAGTTGATTCATTGGCAAACCAAGCTGCATATGACGGAATTCCTTTCCATATCACTCCAATGTATACTGACTACTTGTCTCAGGTGAAATGTTATTGTAAAGATATGTGGAAGCTATATTTGATGAGAGATCACTAGAAAAGGGATCTGGTACAAGACCATTCAACCGCAACCTCATTTCGATGTTCCATGGATAGACCAAAATTTATTAAATAGATTTAACATAATAATAGCCCTCCGACTTCGCTCAGGACACATTCCATCAAACAAGTTCCTGTATCTTATAAAAAAACGAGCATCACCTAATTGCACGGTGTGTGGGGTGGTTGAGGATGTTCATCACATTTTGATGGATTGTGTTCAATACCAAGGGTGTAGGAATATTTTAAATGTTACCCGATCCATGGATGTAGGCATTTGTAATTCGGTGCTGTCAGACCCTCTGTCTCAGATTGCAAAAAGGCTGTACAAAATTGCAAGTTTAGCTTTTAAGATTAAAGTAAATGTGCTTGTAGTAGTATCTAATGTTTAGGTGATGTTCTTACGGGGCGTCATAGTCGGTACGCGACAAAGCCCATAATAAAGAGAAAAAAAAATGTTAAAATCAAAAAGAGAACAACTTTTTTTATGTCATAGGAGGCAAACGAACAGATGGGTCACTTGATGTTAAGTGATTATAGATAGCGCCGTTCACAGACACCAGAAACACCAAGGGGGTTGCAAGTGTGTTGCCAGCCTCTGTTTAGGGGAAGGGGACAAGGGAGGGAAGAAGGAGGGGAGAGGGAGAGACGAGGGGAAGGGAGGTGGGCCTCCGGCGCTCTCACTGACTGAACGAAACTCAACAATGCGCGTGCATTGACTGTTACTTCACGTCGGTTTTCTGTGAGAGGGTGGTACTTACTACCCCGGCCGAAGCGACTCATTCATGCTGAAACCAGCGTGGCGCTACCACCTACTAATACAGTAATCTACTTCCGTAGTTTTGATTTTATTGAAGTCACAGTTGAATTGAACGTATTAATCTCGCAACGTTAATTTACTCTTTTGGTGGATACTCGAAAAACATACATTTTGAGTTGCTATTTTTTTATATTAAAGCTGCGATATATTGTTGAGCAAATACCTATTAAAAATAACATATTCTAAATCTCGTAATCTTTCAACACATTATATTAATAATTTAATATTTATATTATGCTTACTAATATCGCAAATACACTTATGAAAATTTTAATTGTTCTTTGTTTTATTATATTCGCTGGAATTTATAAAACAACTTCTACCCACTATATATAGATAGCTATAATTAATAAAGTCATTACATGTTTAAAGAATACTTAATTGAATGCATGAGGTAAAGTTCCATTATATACAAAAGAGCTCCATACAATATCACTATCTGAATTTACTACCTTGTGAGATTACGATGACCTCGTGAAAGACATTGTGGACCTAACGATACAAAAGATAAGATTATAAATCGCACTATTACAGCGCTATTAGGTAAGGTAAATCTTAAGATATACCTAAATGAAATTTAAATATCTGTTGTTTCCCCAGGTTCTCTCCTAAGAGACTGAACCGAATATGACGACAATTTTATTACATACAGAACTATTTAGAACAATATATATTTTAGAATACTAGTTATTACTTGCAAATCGATTTAGCCTAATTCCCTCGGAAACAAATATTTTTTCTGGGTAGAATTTACGCTATATACTGCTCTTTATGATGACACATATGACCTGATGACTTATATGCAAATTTTCCTAAATGATTTGGGTAGTTTAAGCAAGAAAGCGTATCAAAAAAAAAACTCACATTCACATTTATGATATTAATAAGTATAGTAGAGCTATGCAGAGTAAAATTTAACAAAGCTAAATAAAAAATCCTTAAAATAATTATTTGGGACGTAGGAGTTAAGTAGAATGATATACCAACAAATAAAAAACAGTTCACAATCAAATCGGGTGAAACACATAGTTTCCATGGATAAAATAAAAAAAAAGATAACATATTCACGAGATGAAAGAGAACCAGACAAATAATCTAATGAAAAAAGATAGTCTGGAACTCAACATACTCGGAATTAATTTCAATTTTCCTAAAAAGCGAATCGTTCCGTAGAAAGTAAAAGAGAAACTAAAGTGGGTCGTCATATTACAACTTGTTACTAAGTAGATAACATAACTGTATCAATCGTAAGAATTTTTAGACATTAAATAACCTGTTCTATTCTGGGTCAATCGTCATACTATACGAAACATTCATCTGACTAAATTTATTTATTATATTAGACGATTATTAAAACTTTTTAACAAAAAAGTTATTACTTGTATTATGAAGAAATCTACGGTTTTATGGTATTTAATGTTGTTAATAATTTTGAATACGTGTTTTGAACTAAACTTAATTTTAAAATGAACGAATGAAAGGGAAAAAAATAAAACCCTTCCACTTCCATGTGTAAGCGTATAGGCGTGCACGTGTGTGGCGGTGATCGTGTAGTGTTGTAGCAGTGATGTATATTTGTGTCACCGTATCGCGCAAACAACGCACTCAAGGGCTCCCTACCGAGGGATCGAACCTAGGCTTGAGCCGCTGCCGTGGGAGGCCTAATCGGGATATATTAACATTGCATACAAACAAACGCACAAGAACACTTCTGACGATATGTTTTTAAAGTCCATGGTAAGTCGTCCATAAGTCTTTTTTTCTTATATTTTCGAACTGACTACGTACACTATTGACCTGGCAAGGTCTCTACAGCTTCATCGAATTACAATCCATAGGTCTGCCACTGTGCACGCATCACACAAAACTACTAGATAGATTTTGATTTCCAAAACTACACTTGGTATAAACAACTATGTCTTCATCAGTGTTCGGAGGGTACAAGCGGTACACGCAAATACGCAAGAGAGGGGTAAACGGTTAACATTGTTTATTGAAAAAACATTGTAAACAAACTATATTTCTGTTTTATTTTTATTCTTTTGGGCGTAAAATAATAAATGTACATAATAAATAACGCAAACTCACTCTAGCGGTATCGGATAGTTTTTACAGTAAAATTATTTAAATTGTATGCACTTCATATATATTATTGTATTGATAATTAGATCTTATCAATGCATAAACACCACATAGATAATGAATAAAGTATTTTTAACGTATACAAAAATATATTTATATGTACACATAACACAATTTATGTCATTGCCAATACCCAAAAGAAACCCGATATTCAATCGGACATTTAATGTTATAGGTGCTACATAACAAGTCACAACAACCTTACCAAATGAAGGTTATTTACCTAATGTTTAGAACACAATACGAAATTCCCACCGAATAGTAAGTAGGCACACACGATCCGAAATACTACTAAATAGAATTTTACTACCAAAATATTCATAAGTTGCGTTTTAATAGCTGAACAAATTACCCAAGAATTGTTGGTGCATAGATAGATAAAGAAAATCGCAAGAAACATGTCAGAGAGTAAGAGCAAATATAATAGAACGATATCTATTTATGTCAATAACATAACATTATCAAATAATGAAAATGAAAGCCACGTATTGCACTTAATTAAGATAGATGACACTGCTTATGTTAGCTGATACGAGTACACAGCGAAATGAGTCACCTCCGGATAGCTCTTATCTTTCTACATCTTAGCTTAGATGCTTACGTTATAGTCGACTACCTCGGAGACACGGCCACGTTCATAAAACTGACTCATTTGTCGATGACCTCTTAAAATCTATACAAAAGGGAGGCGCGCGTTAAAATGAACTAACATTTTTCATATCCACGTTCCAGCACTTGAGTCTCTGTCAGCGGAATTCATTAAAAAACAGCACGATTTTGCAGCGAAACTACATTTTCCCCTTTATTAATTTTCAGTCGCATTTTTTCTTTGTGCACTTTTCAGTCACGTTAACTCAGTTACTCAACAAAAAGAAAATGTCACGATGTCTTTTTTCTGACGTTATAAATACATCCACTACATAATTTACCCAGAAGGTGCCTATTTTGTGCGATGTAAAAATAAATTTACTAACATTTTCAATATCTATCTTACATATTATATAGTAGGATACTTAAAAGTGAAAGATTAACCATACATTACCATTGCAGTTTATTTTTTCTCGGAACTCGGACAGTGATAAAGTACCAATTCCGTTTATTCAATTGTGTACTTAGTCGCATGGCATACTGCCAAATGTTTAACATCCAAAAAGTAAACCTATCATCTACATATCACTGATTACTTTTGTTTTATTAATTGTTTCAAATAAAAATTAATCGGTATGCTTATACGTATAAAAAATATTTGCTATGGAGCTTAGTAAATGTTATAGTTCAAGCCTTTTCCCTGTTTGAATGTCAACTATCTCATATATAATGTTCTATATTTTTTAACTTTGTAGATTTAGCGTTTAACGATAATCCTGGTTGAAATTAAATTACTATGTAGTCTAAGCTGCTAAATACCTTAAACTGGTTCTTAAGTACAGCCGCCGGAATGCAACTAGGCAATAGGTGCTCCGCGACAGATTTTTCCGCTATAGATTAGCTATCAGCTAGCCAGACGAATTTAATATAATAATAAATATAAACTGTATACTATATATTTTCTGGTTACTTTAGGTCACGCTATGTCTACTTTTTAACCAAAATATCTCATGTAAGTTTGACTTCATAAAGCGGTTACGACAGTTCTCGACATCAGCCGCAATGCTTGATTATCAATTTACATCTATAGAGAATTATATCTAGTATAAGTATTAATTTTACCATGCTGTGAAATATCATGCCTAAACTTTGATAATCTACGAATAGCAAACATCTAGCAAATCAAATGCAACCTTTTAATCGACATAGTTATATAAGACAGGATGATTATACTATACCTATTTGTATCGTATGGCCTAAATACAGTATCCATTTTTTATATCTTGAATGAGTACTTATTTATCACTACGAGATTCAATTTATGTGTAACAGTACAGTGGCCAAAATTTGTTACTATTTAGCACTACCCGGGGAGAGCGTGCAGGGAAATTAGAGTTACAATTCCTGCGGTCGCGAATAACATCAGCCTCTCAGTAATCTAAGTACGGTGAAATGTGTAAAGGAGCGACAATCTTTCGGATAGAATACTTCCTAAAGGAGACCTCATTTAGGAAGTCAGAGGATTAAAGGAAAGGAGGGTGGCCTTTCGCCTACTATGAAATGACGCGACGTTCTAAAAATAAGACTAGAAACCATTAGTTATAGAAGATTGAGCATCGTTATTATATTAGATAGCAGGGAATTCCTGTACGCACAGAGTGGACATTTATAAGATAGTTTTATACAATTATTGAGAATACGTACGTATGGTAACACTAATATATCTCAGATTTAAAGATGTTCGATTTAGTACGTATATTAAACAGATGTCGAGTGAAGAAGACGTTTGAACGATTGTATAAGCTGATATCTCGTAAAATATAACTCATCTATACTAATATTATAAAGCTGAAGAGTTTGAAAGTTTGTTTACTTGAACGCGTTAATCTCAAAAACTAATGGTCCATTTGAAAATTCTTTCAGAATAGCTCATTTATATAGCAAACCTAAGCTTCTTTTGTTACGTCCGCTAACATAAATTAATCAACAGATGCTTCTACGTTTAGAATATTGTAATGAGGATGCTATAAACCACATCAAATATACCATTTTAACCGCAGACCTTTCACATACGTCGCCATATACCGTAGTAGAGCCAATGCGTGTATATTCGGTGAGTCAATAAACGTAAGCAAAATCACCGCATTTCTTATATGTATGTGTGGGCGTAAAAAAAAGATAAGCGATGATTCATAGAACTCGATTTTAACACTGTCATCTACATGACGAGCGCTACTTATCGTTTCTAAATGATGTATATACGACGTGCTCAAATCTATTTATTTATCTTAACTACTAGATATTTTGAAAAAGCCGCGAGTCATCCCAGTCAGTTAGTGGTATCCGCCTCGAATTACGAAACCGTACCAATCGTTCCGCGTTACAAAAGACGACCGCGACATATTTTCACCGATCCTCCGGATAAAATAACGGCAGCGAACGATCAGTACCAGCCTGTCTCTCCAAACAGAGCGTGTTCACGCCCACGCCCGCGTAACCACAGATCACGCCGCCGTGGTCTGGGGGTAAATTTCGCTCCCGCACACCAGATTAGGCCCCCCTCGGCAGCGACTCAAGCCTAGGTCCGTTCCCCCGGCGTGGAGCCCTTGAGTACGCTGCTCGCGCGATACAGTGACACAAAACCTCACATCACTGCTACAACATTACACATAGCACCTATACGCACATGCACGCCTACACGCTCACACGCTGTTTCTCTTTTTCAGAGAAATAAAATAATATCCTATATAGTTTAGAGGAATTTATCCGACACAAAATACATATAGGAGTTGTTGAGGCACGCATGCTTGGTACACATGCATGTTTCAATAACTCATATACGTATATCAGGATAGCTGGCTTAGGTTAGCTCAGATAGGTCGCGATTTTTGCACAAAACAGGCGACAGCCCAAGCCGAGGTGTGCCGTGCACCCTTGAGTTAGTCGCCCAAACATCCCAAATCGGCTGAGTGCCTTCAGCGCTCGCCTCAATAGTTCGGTGAAGCTGTAAAGACCTCTACAGGTTAACAGCGTTTTCAGTTCGAGAAAAAAAAAAATATTTATTTATTCCCATATATAAAAACCAAATCAAACAGCAAACGAGACCGTTCAAAGATAATAGAAGTAAGAATAAATTATTTACTAACGAATACTTCAACTTTCATCTGTAAATCACTTCAATATATATCCGAAATCAATCAATTTCAACTTTTTTAAAGTGAAAACTTCTTTAGGCGCATTGAGCGTTAGTTTCTTGGCAGAATAAATTTATAATATCGTGTCATGACATGCTAGTAAGCGTGACCGACGGTACTGCGCATGCGCGGCTTGCGTCAGACCTGTTTGCAAAGCCTAGTATAGCAGCCTGTGTACATTTTATATTTATATTCTCTTTTTTATAATCTATTGACATAAAAAAAATATATAATTCTAATTTTAAATGCCAATAGAATTAAAAGGGAAACTAAAGATAATAATTATAATTTCAAGAATTCACACTAGGATTAATTAAAAATTTCAAAAGATAACACAGCTTAAATTCGAATGTTTTCAGTTTTCGAGTCTTTATTAGTGCCTTGACTTTTTTAAATTAAAGTTTATTTACACCCGATTTTACTTTTTTTTTTCTCGATCTGACCACGCTGTCGACCCAGCAAGGTCTTAACAGTTTCACCGGACTACTAGATTTTACTAATAGCTCGCTTCTAGATAGCGCTAGGCTCTATTTTATTATTATTGAAATTAATATCGTAATTTAAAGCGGATGAGATCGTGAGAAGTTATTAGAAATGTATAAATTCAAGTCATTAAACGTTGTACGACCCAGTAGTCGGTGCGTGCTAACACCACAGTTCTATTTCGGTTTATTTCATTCATTAGCGAATATGTTCCGCTCTGCTCCGATATCGGTTGTGGTCAACTCTCACACAGGAAATTGGAAACTGGCACACGTTACTTGAGATATTACGAACTCAATACGTTTTACCTCGTTATTATTATGAAAACCCAGAACAACATAAACTTATTGTTGGTTATTTTATAGATTTCAGTGATTAAATCTACAAAAGTAGATTAAATTAACCAACCATAAAAACAAAAGACTAGCTGAACCCGCGACTCTAGACGCGTTTGTTGTTTGTTGTTAAGTTTTTTAGCTGGTTTTTTTAGGTGCGCCAATTTAAGTACATAACTGTAATAACGCGAGCGAGTTTCCTCACGTAGTAACATCGGCCGTCGCATGATAAATACGTGTGTATCTTTACTCGTACTCGATAACGCAGATAATATTATTATAGATTCTAATTTGAGTGCACGTGAACTCTAATTCCATTCGCAATGCAAGTTCACATATAAGTTATATTTATCATTACTTGAAACAGTTAAGGTTGTTTTAATTTTATTTAACCTGATTCGATTTAGACGATAACTGATAGCATGTGAACTCCAACATACATTTTAAACTAGACATTCAGGAATCGTTTTGTTTATCGTAGGTTTTACTTCTTTCTGCTTTGGTAATCAATGCTCTTTATTGAATACTAGCCTCTGCCCGCGACTTCGTTCGCGTAGTATAGATACACTAACACGCAGCAGTTCTTAAAAGGAAAAAACATCCCGATTTTGAAACATTTTTCATCTGTGCTCCGCTCCTATTGGTTTTAGCGTGATAATTTATAGACTATAACCATTCTCGATGAATGAGCTATATAACACTGAAAGAATTATTTAAATGGGACCAGTAGTTCCTGAGATTACCCCCTACAACGTCACAACATCACGTCACAAACTCACAAACTTTACCTCTATATAATATTAGTATAGAAGTATAGACTAGATGTACCCGTAACTGCGTCCGCGTGAAACCTAAAATCATCTGAATGTATTAAGTATATTTGCTTATCGACTTTTCTCTCGTATTCAAGTTAAGTCGTTATTAAAATTACAATAACATTTGATAGAGTGCACCCATTTTAATTAATGAAACAAAGATTTAAATGTTACTAGAGGAAATGTTTATGATATTCTTGGTTAGGTTTTATCGTGAACACAGTACTGTAGCAGTGATGCGTGTTCAAACAGATTTATAAAAATAATTGGAATGTCTTATTACTTCTTCCAAGGCATCTGCAACTTTTTTTTCCCAAAAAGTAGTATGGTAAAACTTGTAAGACCTTGCTAAGTCAAATAAAAAAACACTAAAATCTAAGAAGTACACAAGTTACATTTGCATTCTTATGATATGTATAGATTATTACTCTTATTAACAAGTGAGTATTTATTACAAAGTTTGACAGGCAGCTAGAAAATAGTTGTAGTTAAATTAACCATCAACTTTGAGATTAAATTAATTGATTGATTTAAGTAACAAGGGGGCGTAACCGGCGCTCGTGCCCACACACTCGATTTGTTTTTTTTTTTATTATTATAATATAATACATACAAATGTGAGGTTTTAATTAATGTATACATAACAAAACATATAAAACAAAGACCTCGGACACGTCCGTCTGTTCGCAATAAAATCAAAAACTACTGAACGGATTTTCATTCGGTTTTCACCAGAACATAAAGTGATTCATGGGGAAAATTGAGGTATGTGATTTGTTAAGATTTTTTTTGTCATTATAGGGCGGGTCAATATTTGCCGAAACCACTAGTCAAGCTATATTTTACAACATGAAACAAAAGAACAACGGAACTTTACTATGCAAAAAAAAACCGCCCAAAATTAGACATTATGCTGAAATCATTGATGATGTACAAATACTCAGGAAACGACCAATAAAAACGTAAATAGGAAACCTGTTAATTTGTTTAGAGACAATACAGAAACGATATGTGCATACATAATTAACATTAATTATATGTATTTACATTCGTGTTTCATTTACCTTTAGTGTTTTAATTTTTGATGTTTATTATTTAATATAACCAAACAATACAACTACAGAAGAAGAAATAACTTTTGTATAAAGCTTTTAGACTAATTGGATAATTAAGTATTAAGTTTCCTTCTAAACTCTAGAATACTTTAATACTTAAAAAGTGTATATATATGTTCGTCGAAACTAATAAGATAAAGGCATGGGGAGAAAGTTTAAATTCATTTACACACGTTTCAATTACTCAAGAGGGTGGTTTATCGGAAGACAGAAATGTGTTTGCTTATCTTAAACGTTCCACATGTGTAATAAAGATTATAATTACCTCTTCCAAAGCGCTGATAGTTTGACGACATTGTGGCATACGAGAAACGAATGTGGACGTAGTCGGTGAACTGTAATCCTCTTTAGTTTCTTCAATGAATTCGCCGATACCAATAAGACCCGGCATTGTAATTATTTTCGTGGCCAATTCACTCAAGTTTTACGCACATCCGTATATGGCCACGATGTAACAAAAATATTAGGAACTAGTAACGTAACCCGAACACATTATCACCAACAAAACAATACTGCGCAAATAAAAACAATATCGCATCTAACCTTGACAACTTAGAGTACACCCATTCTCTTCAAGGATGAATGAAATCACTAAAATTGATTGATGAATGATGTATGAAGAATGATAGTTCTGACCACAGAGCTATGAATATAGTGAATGATAAGAACGAAAACGTATCTATTTGAACTTCCGGTGATATGTCAAAAAATACTTGATGTTTTCGGTGGACTGGTGGATTAATTTTGTAGTCCGGTGAAGCTGTTAAGACCTTGCTAGGTCAATAGCGTAGTCAGTTCGAGAAAAAACAAAGGATTAATTTTTTCTTTCGCCAGAGAGTGACATCTTTAACCACAGAAAAATAAAAAAGACAATTTGTGGACCATTATATTTTTCACATATTCCATATTTTTAAAATAGATGTAAATATACAAATTATATGATATAAATATTTGATCCAAGAAAAGAAATCGTCATTTCCATGCAAGGATTTAAAGATAAGACAACTATTGATTAATATGACAAACATTAATTTTGAGAATACGAAATGATATACTATATTTATTTATTATTTAGCTATTGTAGGTTTATAATATTTAATGCGTTTACTATAAAAATAGTCAACAACTTGTTGTATTCATAGATTATTTAATAATTAGACAATAAAAAATAGGTATTATACTTTAAATTTAGACTGTTAATTAATATTTCATTTTTACTAGTATAAATTAATTGTCTCTCTAAATTACGTAAAATTAATATTTGGATATTATTATTGACATTGAAAAATTGTCAAATTGAGTCTGTTTTATTAATATCAGTAACTTTATGTATACAAAACATTTATAATACCTATAATAGGAGATGTTTTTGAAAAAATAACAAAAGAAAAAATATTATTAGTATCTATGCATATATAACAATCTGTGGTTTATTGATAATGCTAGAATGACGGAGTTATCACGAGGTATGATTTGAGTTTTTGAGTTCAATGGTATTTCATAATTTATTTTATAATTTCTTTATCATTACGTAATCAAATTACACTTTGTAAAATAAAAAAAAATGCATGTATAGGTTATAATACCTTTGTAGTCTAATTGGAACAACACATTACAGAGATTGGTGAAATCTGGACACGGTTGTTTGACCATCGCCCCTTCTTAAATGGAGAAATAAAATTTATGTTAAGAGAATTTGAGGTAACTAACTCCGATTAATCATTATTCAGTCGGGATAAAAAATTATTTGTTACAAGAATATATAAACAATGTAAGTACTCACTTTAAAATCATAAATATTTTGTTAATTCTAGGAAAAAAGAGGTGACAGAGAAGTAGAAAACCTTTTCAATATTTTAGAGACATTAACTGAAATTAAAGATAATGAAGCTGATAGAATAAAGAGGAATGGTGATACAGCATTACCTATTTTAAGTGAAAAATTGAACCAAGCTTTACAATTGTGTGACGAGGTTGAGAAGTATTATCTTGAATTACAGAAGGTATTATATACACATTTAATACTCGGGATAAACCATAAGTTCACTATAATATTAATATTGTAAAATGACTTCACTGAAATTTTAGATTTCTTCAAATTTAATATTTTCAGAGATACATCATGAATCTTAATTTGTCATTTAAATAAGAATGAAATATTTATATACAATTTTGCTAAATTGCTGGCTGGCTAAACTTTCATAGATAAGCATTGTAAGATACAGTAATTACTGATTGTAAATTATAACTTCATGCCAGTCTGTGGAAGGTAACTGATATTTCTACAGATTAGTACATTCCAACAAAGAATCTGCTTAGCTTTGTAATGTTAAAGTCATTTTTATGTTAATTCAAAATCACTTATGGTCATTCTGAAAATATGATAACTGGAAACAATAGCATTAATTAATAGATTTTGTTTTTGTGAACCATCATTGAAAGGTATGTTAGGTATGTTATGTATTATGTTATGTTATGATATAGGTATGTTCTTCAGTGGAAATCATGTTTACATAAATATAATGTGAGGTGATAAGTTACAAAATGCATTCTTTTCTGCATATTATGATTGAAATAGACATAAGATATCTAGAGTGATAGTCCTTAACCTTTTTCACTCATTAACACACAAACATACTCTTTACGACTTCACAACACTCTTACATACATGCAAAAATTTTATATACAAAGTGAACAAAACGGAAAGTTTATAAATCTCATAAGAAACTTACAATGTGCTTGTAACACACCAATATGTTGCTATACAATATTTGGGAACTGCTGATCTAGTTGTTATCATCTAGATATTGATCTGTGTTGATCATTAACAAACAATTATGTTCAGCTCAGGAAACAGGCAGTCTGTTGGAATTGTGTTTAGATTTTACTCTAACACTTATAGGTTTTATTGTAATACAGCGTATATAATAATCATGTCAAAATTGTCTTTTTTGTTGTGTAATAAATGTATTAATAATCTTTAAGTATTTAAAGTTAATTTACTTTTTTATTTTATTTTATAGCTGAACGAAAAGAAACGAGCAGAATATCAAGATAAAAGACAGAATGAATGGGACCAGTTTATTGATGATATGAATTTTAAGTGTTCAAGAATTGATAACGCATTTGAAGAAAAAGAGGAAGAATTAAGGGATTTATATGCAGACCTGAATCACAAATTAAATATTGCAAATAACTAAACAATGGACCTCAAAGGATCACTTGTAGACACTAAACTTAAGATTTATCCAACAGACGCATTATTAGAATTTATTAAAAAAATACCTAATGCATCTAAAACACCTTTAAATATTTCAAAATTGATAAAAGACAACAATAATGAACACCATGACTATGATATTGAAGATGTGAAACAAGTACAGCTTACTGACAAAGATATTATTAATTTGAATAGAATCAAAGAAGTTATACAAAAAACAGAAGGTGATTTAGAAAAAAATAATCACGTGAGGAATAAAGAAAATGATAATTTATCAGATGAAATTAATGATGATAAAGCAAAGAAAAATTGTAAAGGTTTATTAGAACAAAGTGAAGAGGAAAGAGATAAATTAGATAAAGATACAATTGATTCTAAGCCTTATCTAACTACCCTTGACATTGATTGGTTATATAACTACATTCAAAAAATAAAGGCAAGTGGTGAAAAAAATATTCCTCATTTACATACACTTTTACAAGGAGCTCTAATTGAAACGCCAGAAAACAAAGTAATAAAAAGGAATCCTGTTTTGGAGGCAAGATGTGTGAAACTGAGGGCACAGCAAGAGGCAAGAGATTATAGGAAAATGACTAAAAGTGTAGATAATGTTAGAATGAGATTCCCAGATGATAGTATATCATATCAATGTAAGTATTTTTTTATTGTAGCACGGCAAAATGACTGCACTATGTCTGATGGTAAACACAGTGCAATCCAAATATAATAGCGACCACTGATTGACATACTATCCATCGCCGGTCGCCACTATCATGCTGGCCTGCAAAAAGCTAGTTATGCACAGGCTGATCCCGAAACGCGACCCGCAGAAGCGAATCACTATTACGGGCTTTTTCGCCATATACATGGTGGTTGCGACCCAGTCAGGCTGTAAATATTTAGTAATTTCATTTCATATTTTGAGATATACCAAAAACATGAATAACACTAATATACTATTAGAATATTAACAAACCAACTCTGTATTTTGGTAACATTTTACATAATATAATATGTCAGTGTTGTACTTACATGTTGTATGTCATGTATGTGTTAAGTTGCTTAGTGCCAAATAACTCAAAAGTATTTTTCAAAGGTGAAATTATACTTACGAGTGTGCGTGAACATAACATTAATGTGAAAGTATACAAAAAAAAAAAACGTTTGCAATTATAATATTGGTTAGGATAAATATCAACATTTCTTTTATAATCCTGATACACACATTATTTATATATGTCTCAAGAAAAAAAGATGCAATAACGCCAATAAACTCTTGAATTGGTTGAGTTTGGTTTGTCTGAGTTATTTTAATTCATTATTAAATCTCAAGAAAGTTGACCATACCCCAGGCTTACTATGTGCTCTACGTATAAGCTAATCTAACAAACCCACACAAAGGCGCACGCAGAATTTAGTTTCATTTGCCTCTAAATGTAAATTCCTTGACAGTACGTTTACTAAAATCAGCTGGAGATTATAACATGCTTGGTTAATCAAGTTTGCAGCGTTGCTAGCAGTAATAATCTTTTGGTGATTAAATATATTTACCATATAAGTAGTTCCTAAAGTAATTAATGAAACATCTTTATTTTTTAGTGAAACAAGTTAATCGTCAGTTGATTGCTGTTGGACAACTCATCATATCAATTTTTGCTGGCTTCTTATTTGGGTTCAAAGGCATTGAATGGATGATAGGTTCCCTTGACTTTGGTTTTAGATTACTTCTTGGTGTTATGTGTGCCCTGATTATCACTCTAGCTGAAATTTACTTCTTAGCCAAAAAACTAAATGAAGAATTAAATGTACCTGAAACTGTACAGTTAGGTGGTCCGCCGAAATTTGTAAATGAACCATCATTTTTATACCAACCAATAAGCAAAATTACAGATACTGTTAATAAAGAACACCAAGATTAATTTCATTTATTAATTACAATTACAATAAATGTATATAAGTTTGTGTAATCTACAGTTACCATGTACCCATAATAAATTTATCTCGATTTAGAATATCTGTCTTTTTTTGTAACCTTCCAATACCAGTGTCAAATATTATAACCAAGGAATTTATAGGTAAACATTATAAATGTACCGCTGTACGGTCAGTATCACCAGTATCACCGAAAGTACAAGGTCCTTACATTATTTAATAAAATATGGTCATGACATTTACTCTCAAATAAGAATGTCAAATATATCAAATAAGATTTTACAAAAACATATTGCTTCTGTTAAAAACTAACTATATCAAAAAATTCGGCCATTGGAAAATTACAGTAATTTTAATAGGTACAAATTATTCAACTTACCATTTACATATCATACATCTTTTGTCAAACTAGAAGAAACTGAACTTTCAAAATGAAGTACAAGAAATGATAAAAAAGCCCAGTTTTGAAGGCTTGACATAATAGTTGGTTCATATCAGAAAAATATTTATTACAATAAATGCATTTGTATCGAGTCCCGTGATTGCTTTTAGAGGAGCAATAATAAATACTCTATATTTACTCTAATTCTTATTTGGTAATGTGAGTGCATGCTCATGGGTTTCACTGCAGTGATTCAAGGATGTGATTATCTCCTGCAGTTCATCCCGCTGAGCAAGGCTGTCCATTAATTCAATGTGTAATTCAGCCAATTCATTTTTTAATGGAGTGTTCTTGTCAATAATCTTTTTTAATTCAATCTCACTATCCTCCCGTTCATCCAACAGCTGTTTGCAAAGATCTTTGGATGTTTTAAGTTCTTCTAGTGCTATCCTTAAATTGTTGTTCATTTCTTGTGCTGTGGCCTTGCGAGTCATCATGGTCTTATTCATCACAGTAACTCCACGAGCACCTACAATGTAAACACAATGCTAAGATGAGGGAGTTAGACAGAATAGTAAGTAGCAAGAGTGAAGTTAAAAAGATACAAGTTATATGTATATCAAAACTGAGTAATAACTGAATATATAGTATAATACAATGAAATAGACCCAGATATAATCTGTATGTATTGTATAGTACAGTTCTGTATGTGAAACAGTGTGTTAAACAGTAGGATGTATGACTGCATGTAGGCAAAATGATTTAGCCTTCGAATTTGCTTCCACAAGTTGTCAAGCAAATCGAGACAAGTACGCCTATGGTATAATTGACGTTGCTCACAATGTGAACTTTGTATAGTGTGTGTAGTGTGGAGTCTTACACGTTTCATATAAATAATATGTGTATAATTATTATAGAAATACTCCCCAGGGTTTTTGAATTTGAAGCCGCCGTGAAGCCGTTGACTGTGTGGCAGGGTATATCACTTCAGTCTCCGTATTTTATGTAAAAGTTATTATATCACTATGATTATCACACAAAGATTTATCTATGTAGTACATGAACACAGACTTTTATAACGTAAGAAGTATTTAATTAAATAATAGATAAAGCAGAATGCCTTGCCGCAAGCTTAGAGAAACAGTGTTCGCCAAACACTGATAACACTGTACCCTTTCTATAACGGATTAATCGAATCAGCTGCGGAGCATGTACTCGTGTCTCCTCCGGCGGATACCCTAACCGCGATCACTTTCGATGAAGTTGCAGGCGCAATCAAGCGTCTCAAGCCTAGGAAGTCCCCAGGTACCCGATGGGATCAGGAACGAGGTTCTGAAACTCCTTCCTGATCGCATCATAGCTCTATTGGTCTGCGTCTTCAATGCGGCCATGTCCCAGGGTCGCTTTCCGGCCGTCTGGAAAAAGGCCGTAGTGATAGGTATTCACAAGCCTGGCAAGAAAGCTACGCTTCCCGTTAGCTATCGCCCCATTAGTCTGTTAGATACCTTAGGAAAACTTTACGAGCGGCTTCTTCTGAACCGTCTCCAGTTCTCGATTACAGATTTAAAATTGATACCACCTGAGCAGTTTGGATTTCGCGCCGAACACTCTTGCACGAATCAAGTACACCGCCCCACGGAGTACATTTTCTCTAAATTTAACGCCGATCCAAAACGTAAACCGAATCGCACAATTGCAGTCTTCTTCGATGTCGCCAAGGCCTTCGATAAGGTCTGACACGGAGGGCTCATCCATAAATTATGTAAATCTGGCGTACCCGATAGGTTAATTCATATTATTCGCGATTATCTAACTGATAGGACATTCCGCTTCAGAGTGGATGGTAAACTATCGCTGCCCCACCCGATACGCTCAGGTGTGCCACAGGGCTCCATACTGGCGCCCACGCTCTTCAATCTGTTCATCAGTGATCTACCTCGGTCTTGGGGGGTCGAGATAGGTTGTTACGCTGACGATACCGTTATTTACACTTCCGGCTGGCGGTCGGACTTTCTTAGGAAGCGCATCGAAGAAGCCGTTCATACTCTCGGTGAATGGTTTCGTCGATGGCGCATAGAAGTTAATCCCGATAAGAGTGCCGCAATACTCTTCGATCCCACGAAACGCGCTAATAAATTTGAGCCCATCAGGCTATACGGAATCGATATCCCTTGGGTCGAAGAGGTCAAATATCTCGGTGTTACATTAGATAGACATTTAAAGTTCAATTCACATATAGACAGAGTGCGAAACAAAGCCGCTATTGTCTTGGGTCGCCTCCATCAGTTGCTTTGTCATAAGAGTAAGATGTCCCTCAGACACAAGCTCACTTTGTATAAGACGTGTATCCGTCCCGTGATGACATATAGCTGCCCCGTTTTTGCGCATATGTCCAAAGATAACTTTGATAAGCTGCAGGTTCTCCAAAATGGTGTTTTAAGTAAAGTGACCGGTGGTGCCCCGTGGTACATCCCGAGTGTCGATCTCCATAGAGACCTAGAGATCCCTTCTATCTGGGCGTACGTAAAATCATTTACGATTAGTTATTTTGAAAAAGCCGCGAATCATCCCAGTCCGTTAGTGGTATCCGCCGCAAACTATGAACCCTTACCTAACGTGGCGCGTTATAAAAGACGTCCGCGACACATTTTTTCCGACCCTCCTGATTCAATCACGTCAGCGAACGATCAGTACCAGCCTGTCCCTCAAAACAGAGCGTGTTCACGCCCACGCCCGCGTAACCACAGATCACGCCGCCGTGGTCTGGGGGTTAATTTCGCTCCCGCACACCCGATTAGGCCTCCCACGGCAGCGGCTCAAGCCTAGGTTCGATCCCTCGGTAGGGAGCCCTTGAGTGCGTTGCTTGCGCGATACGATGACACACCAATACATCACTGCTACAACACTACACGATCATTCCTACACACGTGCACGCCTACCTACACGCTTACACATGAAAGTGGAAGGGTTTACTTTTTTTTCTCTTATCGAACTGAAAAACTCTCAATTTTCCGACAATAAATATATGGAGGAGTTGATGAGGCGTGTATGCTTGGTACACATATTCGTTTCAACAACTCATACATATATGAATAGTTAGCTAGGTTAGCTAAGATAGGTCGCGATTTTGCATGCAACAGGCAACAGCCAAGCCGAGGTGTGCCGTGCACCCTTGAGCTGGTTGCAAAAATAAAATCGGCTGAGTGCCTTAAGCGTTCGCCTTAGTAGTACGGTGAAGCTGTTAAGACCTTGCTGGGTCAATAGCGTACTCATTTCGAAAAAAAAAAAAAATATTTCATAACATTATGTGAAATTGTGAATAAACGATAACTAAAAATTGATAAAATACGTTATGCGTTATCATTGTTCGCTAGTCACTATTTGTCTCTTTAATATCCTATTATAGTACAGATAGGTAGTGAACCGAAACCATTCTTGGATCCACTGAAACACACACACAAAATTTCATCAAAACTTGTCCAGCCGTTTAGGAAGAGTTCAATAACATACACACGCACAGAAGAAATTTATGAATAAAGAATTACCTTATTGTTTTTTGCTTAATGATCTACTGATCGCGTTATAAGCATTAATTAACCCAAATAAATACGCATCTAAGTTTGTTTCATATTTAAGCTCAATGATATTATAACTCATAATAACATTGTTTAAGTCTAGTTATTAAGTTTTTGGTGGGATCTTAGTCTGTCTTGTAGTGGATTTTAAATTTATTCATAATCTTGTGTTATTTGACTTTATATTTTGTGAAGGGAATGGAAAATAATACCATAGAGCATGAAATTTTTAGATGCCACACGACGCTTGATGTTGAAGTGCACGCACGATGCTTGTAATAGTATTTTAACTACGCGACAATGGCAGTAATAATCTTAAAGATTGATTGCCAAAAATAAAGTTAAAAAAAGTCCTTTATGCTTTATAGTTTATAACTTCATTTTAAAGCATTGGAAATTTGAATTGATAATTTCAAATGAGTTTTTTGTTACTTATTCAATATAAGAACATAAATAACAGTTAGATGATTTACTGCAGTTAAGTGACAATTCACAAATATGTTGTAAACTGTTTTGAGACCCGGATGAAACTTTTATAAATTAATATTTTTATTTGGTTTTATATATATTTCTGTTAAAAATATAGAATTATCTGTTCTGGAACGTACGATCATGACTTTTTGTTTTGACATAGATTGCACAATACAATTTTGTTTTTCTGTAATGTTCTATGAGTGGTGAATCATAATATTTATATACACATATGTATTATACGTATTGTAACTAGTATAACATAGGGTTGTTCATTTGAAAAATTAACGATTTTTTATTGAAATCATGAAATGTTATATCTAACTTAATGATATATTGAACTTAAACCATTTTCAGTCTATTGATAAGAATTCATATTTCATTACTTGTAACTAATAGGTGCCTACAAGGAACACAGATGAAAAGCTTCTATTAGGAATTAAAAATGTAATCAGCATTAGAACAAATACCATTTTTTTATAATTTCCGATATCTCAATTTAAATGTCTTATAAACACTATAATCATAAACATATTTAAAAGAACGCTTTCTTGTCATTTTATTTCGTTTAAAAATATTTTCTTATTTTGTACTGGCCATATATATCAGTACTATGTATTTGGAAAAAAAAATTATTCCGTCTAGATTTTTACTCACGACGTTCATTTCCTTTTTTTATTCCTTAATTTCTTTAATATCGAGTGCATGAAATACAGGTTTTTGTTATTTTTTGATAATACAATACCGTTTAAGACTGTAAATTATTGAGTGATTTTGATAAGTTTGAGTTATAATGTCGAATCTTAGCGTTGCTGAGATGTTTAAAGTAGTAATTTTAATTGAAAATAGTTACACTCATTTTGTTGAGTAAAAGTTCGATGTTCGATATCTATATCTGTATACATACATATAATAAAAATGAAGAGTCTATATGTAATATCAATTTTTTTTTTACTGATTGGGTATGAAAGTATACACTTTGTTGATAACAAAAATGCAATTTTAATTCTTTTTGTCGGTTTGTCTGTACGTTTCTCTGTTTGTTCTGAGTAATCTCCGGAATGGCTGGACCGATTATAACGGAAATTTCACTGACAAATAGCTGAAATTACAGCAGGTTAGTAAGGATCTAAATTTGACTAGCTATAAACCGCGGCTTCGTGTGCAATGTTATCTCCAAAACAGTTGGACCGATTTCACAAAACTTTCATTAACAGGTAGCTGACATCATAATAAGCAATTTAGTTTATTTACATTTAGACTAGGTGTTAACCGCGGCTTCGCTCGCAGTACTATCTCCAAAACCCTTAAACCGATCTTCGCGAAACTTTTATTGGAAGATAGCTGACATTATAAAAAGTTATTCAAGCTATTTCAGTTTATACTAGCTGTTAACCGTGACTTCGCATGCAGTACTATCTCAAAAACGGCTGAGCCAATCTTCACGAAACTTTCATTAGCAGATAGCTGACCTTATAAAAAGTAGTTCAAGTAATTTTGGTTTATACTAGCTATTAACCGTGGCTTCACCTGCAGTACTATCTCCAAAACGGTTAGACAGATCTACACGAGACTTTCACTGGCAGGTAGCTGACCTTATAAAAATAATTAAGGCAATTTTAGTTTATATGAACTGTTGTCCGTAGCTTCACCCACAGTACTTTCTCCAAAACAGTTAGACCGATTTTCACGAGACTTTCACTGGTAGACAGCGTACTATATATAAAGTAATTTAGGTTATTCAATTGTACTGGCTGTTATCCGCAACTTTGTCTGTATGAAATTTAGCATGGTAACTCATTCTTTATTTTTAATTAGAGAAATAACTAACAGCTTATTGTTTATAATTCGACATTATATTTTTATTAACTTCGAAGATAGAATAGGTCTTTCAAATAAGATCTTAGATCATAAATGTATTACGTAAATAGTTCCATAATAAAATTTTGTGGAACTGACGAGTGTTTATTTTTTATAAACACAATTATAATGACAATGTCTATTAAATGTAAATGTAAATCTTTATAATAATATTTGAAGTTATTGTTTCATTAGATCTTTATACAATGTAATTGAGCACTAAGGTAATTATATGATGGGTTAAAATTCCAAATATGTTGCTGATGGTAAATTTCAATAGGCATTTATATATCTAATGTATACCTTACATATTACTGTAAGTAGGGTTCATGTCGTAGTTACAATTGTTTTTAAAGAGCAATTCTATAATTGTACAAAGTCTCACAATGTTATAATTCTTTAACATATTGAAAAAAAATCGAATGCGGCGCTGCGTGTAAAACTAGTATCAAATAAAATATACCGATGTTGACTGGTTTGATATATCGGATTAATTTCATTTATCACAACCAAATATCGATATTTTTTTGAATATCGACATATATCGAACAACCCTACTACAGTACTCATATTTATAGGAAAACACTGAAAAATCAATATTCGTCGTTGAACCGCTATACAAAGTGTGTGTCAAAAAAGCTGCCTTGTAATTCATTTATTTCGGTACGAGTTTTTTTAAAGTGTGTTATTAATTCAAGCTAAGGTACGTTTTATCATGTGTAACGCATTATTTTTTTTGCCCAATAAAAATCTGGCCGACGTGCCATATGCCGGTGTTGTATTTTATTACGTCTTAGATATGTCGACAAAATGGCTTCTTTTAAATTATTTTCAGTACTAATTTTCGTCTACTTCTAATCACAATATAGTAAAACTATCCACGTAATACACACTTATCAGATACTGTATGTTTTAGTACGTTCGTAAATATAATTTTAAAAAGCATTTTATATAGGTAATGTTTATTTATTTACTACCCCGGTAAAAGTAGATTTACTAAAGTTCTGAACTCTGGACTAGGGACCAGAGAAAGAGTAAACATGAAATGAGATTACTAATAAGAGTTCGCACCTGTTTTCTACACTACACGGAACTACTGGAATAAATTTCTAAACGGGCTAATATGCCGAAACCATTGTTTCAAACCATTATAATTCTGATTTAAACTGACATATAAGAACTACAACAATAATACCAAGACTGAAGTACCATTCGTGATTCTATAAAACATGTATGCGTTACTTTTATTTATATGTAAAAATTGAAGAGAAATAGTAGTTATTTTGTATGGGAACATAACCCAACCCAAAATAATATTCAGAAGCATATATTTATGTCTGATGAAATCCTCAATCGCATGTGTAACTGATTGCACAACATTTTGCACAAGTTACACTTTTATGTTTGTAAATATGGGAAAAGTGTTGATATTGTATTATTTATTATAGTTAGATTTATTTAACTTTTATTACTCATAAAATATAATGATCCCATTGAAAGAAGATATTAAAATATTAGATTATACTTTTTGTACAAAACAATTCAATTATTGATTTCAACAAAGATGTTTTTATCTAATCATAAGTTTATAGTACTCAGAATAGAATTTGAATAAGTCAAGAATTGAAATAAAATATATAAAAGCAGCTAAAGTTTGGGACCGCCTACTGAGGAAGATTACTAGGATTAGAGATCATAACAGCTGCACTGGACTACAAACATTTAAACAAAGAACATGACCTAAAAATATCAATTTAAAAACATTGAAACCTTTTTTATGTTTGATTTTACTACTCATTTCATAGTTTTCTTCATTAACAGATTGTTTATCAAATGAACTTTTGATTTACATATTTAATGTTGATATTTTGTATGAAAATATTTGATATTAAACTTTGAAATCATGCAATCGATCAAAATCTAAAATGTTTATGTTGTATATAGAACTTTTATTTTAAGTTTGATTTGTATATTTCTGTACCTTTAAAGTGCATATATAAGGTCAAATTTTTGTCTGTACTTTTACTTTACCTAAATATTAAACAACAAAGTTTTGACATCCTTGATAATTAAAATGACATGCGAAGTTCTATGCAATTTAAATAAAAATAATTTGTAACTCAGAAGGAATTTTTCAATTGAAAAAAATCACAATTTAATACAGTAGTTCTCAACATTTTTAACTCAGTGAGGGAGTAATATCTCTTTATAAATTCGTGACACACTTGAAACATTTTTGATAGTACAAAGTGAACGAAAGTGAGAGTCTATAAATGTAGCAATACATTAATTATTCTCGGCATGGTTGAGAATCCAATAGTTTAGAGACTGAAATGTGTGGTTGAAAATTCTTCAATTGGCGGCAGAAACATGAGTTGGTGGTAGAACATCTTTTTTTGCTTAATTTGAATGTTGAAAATAAGTTGTGAAGTACCTCATGGTTTATTTTTTATATAATTAATTTGACATCTAATTCTTAGCAGTTTAAAACAGAAATTTGAAGTAGACCCAATAGTTATCACTGATGGTAGTAATTTTCGATTCCCCTGTAAATGTTGAAATGTAATTTAACATAATAAACAAAATTTCAAGTCATAAGGATTTTAATTCTACAATGATCCCGATCTCATAATAATCTTACGCCACATTAGCTGATTTCGGCGAAGGTTCGCGTTATCGTTTACAACTATCGCATTCTTACAGCAATTGTACGCCACACTAGCATATTTCACCGAAGGTTCGAGTTATCGCGACAGGTAAAGTCAGAACATTCGTCATTTTCACGAATTGTTTATCGAGTTCGCGCGAATTAGAATTCATAACATTTTGGTGCTGGTAAAATGGCTAATATCAAAGTGATTTTATACCGCGTGCGTCTTTTTTGTAGTGTAGTATAGGTTTTAAAGAGTTCTAAGATTTTCTTTTTACAGACTTCAACTACGAACAAATTGTTTATTTAAATGTTTGATTTGTTTTTTTTTCGTGGCTTTTTTAACTCCTTGACTATGGCTCTGTTAGAAAATGTTTAGTGCAGAGACGGAATATTACTTTTTAACTTGCCTTGTAAGAGACAAGTAATCATTTTTGAAAAGCAAGCTTACAAAAAGAAAGGTACGTTTTTAGAAAGCACCAATAGAAATAAATTAGTCAGTCGCAAAAAAAAAAAAACAAAGTTAGCAAAGGTACTAGTGTACTTTTAATCGTCATTATTTCTATAAAAATATCTGTATTCAAGTAAAACTGAAGTTTGAGAAAAGGGTCTCTGATTAATTTATATCTTGGACTATGTATGTTTGGCTCTATTAGATTGACAAGTTTCCCGACCACTGGACTAGAAAGTTTCCGCTATAATGAGGTTATAAGTTAAAGGGAAGTAAATATTTTGATGAAATTATAGGTTTTTGGTATAGCATTTTCTAATACATACTTGTCTAGATATCACCCTCAAGTTGTAAATATGCCATCAATCTACTTTTTACTACGTACTTAAAGGCCAATCCGGGAAGCGAGAGCTTCTAAGTGTAGGTTGTCCTAGCTAGCATATTTATGCATGCTTAACTCAAAATGGGCGGCGGCGGTGCGGAGGCTTTATTGATCAGCTAGGTAGCACTGAGCCTGCGCGACATCATAGTTCTTTATTACTAAAATCTGTATTTTTAGATAAATGTAAATAACACTTCCCCGAAATAAACGATCATAGTATAAGTCCATAGGCCTCTTCTAAGTAGTCGATACTATACTTAATTATCAGAAGTGCCTGTCAAACCGTTCTTAGCCTGTTTGCTAAATTGTGACCTTCAATCTTCAATTCAATTCAAAGCATCGTTTACCCATAAAGATAGTCGTCGGGTATGAGCATAGGAGTACGAAGCTGCCCCGTAAGAATCTATAGCTAAGCACCTGGTTGCAGTGGTCCTGAAATGAAGAGTAAATAAGTTTTGAACAAAGCTAACTCAAAATTACACCGAAAACCGAATTATGGTTATTTATGTGAGACAGACGGTATTTGCTTGCTGTCTATTAGGCCTTATGTTTGTATCAGCTTCCACTGGATACACTGTGTCTCAGAAACATCCCCATTAGCCAGAATGTGAGGGTTCCTTGTTTTTGGTTTCGAAGGACCGATATGTAGATGGTTTCCCTTCTAGATCAAAAGGTGCCACTAAGGAAATCATATATACAACATAGGATAGACCATGTAAAACCCGCTGGCTGATCATTCTCTATATTTTACGTAAAACTATGGTATCTATAGGTCATCAAGTTCTCAAACACAAAAGTGTCTCATAAAAAGCTATTCACCATAATATCCCTATGTAGTAGTTTTAGAGAGAGAAATTAAGACCCCTAGACTGGGCAGTAGCCACGTCAGCTTGGCAGTGACATTTATGAGACACAATGTCAGCTACCTGAAGAACTCTACGAATTCCATCAAATATTCATGGTTAGAGATCAAGAAACTTCGTCGTAAACCGGATCCTTATTGCGATTATGATTTAAATACAGCTCTAGCTCAGTAGTCAGATTCCAACGACAATATATCTCTTTTAGCAGTAACCAAATAACAACATCTAGGTGACTTACAGCTGGTCATAATTAGCATTATGCTAGCATAACAGATAACGCTAATATTATAAAAAAGGACCCCCTCAACCCTCTTAAAAAGCTGGCTCATGTTATTTAGTAGTTGCTACGGAAGTGCAACTCTTAGGCCAGTTTTTTATTGTAACAAAAACCAATTGTGTGACAGAAACACGCTGAGTAATTAATTACAAGAACTTGGGTTCAAGGATATCTTGTTTTAGGATTCAGCCTTGATTAGGTAGGTCGTAGAGTTTAGGGGCACTATTTTTCGCCTTCAACAGTTTCACCGTTACCTCCAACTCTTCATGGGTCATGTTGTGCACATTGTTGATCTATAATTCAGGTTCGGCCATAGGTCTCCACCTAGCCAATGATTAAAGGTGATAGAGTAGATCGAACTATGCCATTCAAATCGGGTCTATATTTGATACAGATCATGGAAATGTGTATAATAATAAGAACCTAACCTCATGTGGGATGTGGTTAAACCCTTTGTTTTGATTTCTTCAAAAGTTAATATTTTTGTTTTTAGCAATGGAAGATCAAGTACCATTCAAAGTTTACACCTTTTGGGATAACGAGTCCAAACCAGAAGTGAGGAGGTTTGGTGTTGAGAAGAGTGTAGTCACCAGTTACCACTATTTGAATGCTAAGCTGCACGATGTATTTCCTGGTTTAAGGAATAGGGGATATTCAATTGCTTGGAAAGGTATAGTTTACATTATACTGTGGATAGAAACTTGTGTTATAATAAAATACTAATATATATTTTTAATTTAGATGAGGATGACGATGACGTCATTATTTCATCTGATGAAGAAGTAATGACTGCCCTGACTACATTAGGAGGGGGGCTCATTAAACTCTTTGTATATTGCAAAGACGGACAACCCAAAGATGATGATTGTGAAATTGTAATAACTGCTTCAACCATGCCAGAGAGTACCAATGGTGAGTGATAAAAGATTCTATAATAACAATTTATGTTTTTTAATATTATGATTAAGCTAGCTGTGGCCGCGACTTTATCCGCGAGAACCCTGAATGTTTTACGACCATTTATCTATTTTTCTCTCGTACTTACGGCGCGTCATCATTGAAATTACAACAACTTTTGATAGAGTGGCCCGATTTTAATAAAACAAAGACTAAGGTACTCTCGAGGATATGATTTCTGATTTTACTTTGCTGAAGTTTTATTGTGAACCCAGTGCTTTAGCAGTCATGCATGTTGATACAAACAGACTGACAGACATTTCTAAAAGAGTAGTTTAGTTCGTTTCATGAGTAGTTTGTTTCATTCCGATATACATGTAGTGTTTCTGATTTCAATTAAAAATTGCATGATTAAAAAATGAATATATGTATGAATAGCTTACAATAGTTTAGCTAGGTCAGATCTGGTTTTCTTCGGTAACAGCCCGAGCCGACGTGTGCCGTGAACCCTTGAACATGTTACCTGAATAAAATCGGCTGAGTGCCTTAAGCGCTCGCCTTAGTAGTCCGGTGAAATTGTAAAGGACTTGCAAGGCCAATAGCGTAGTCAGTTTAAAAAAAAAAAAACATTTCTAAAAATGATTGAAATGTATTCTATTACTTATACCTAGAAACCTGCAACAATTTTTTTTACAAAAATCGAAAAATCTAGACACATTAGATCTACATTCTTAATATATGTATAGATGTAGAAGACGATAATAACTATTGTCGATGATTCAAGTAGTATTTCATCATTACTTTAAAGCTAAGGTTATTATTTTAAAGAGAACTGCTATAATGACTACACAAAAGTTTCATTTAGAGTAGGTATTATAGTAATCATAATTAACATTGCTTACATGGATCATATTGAGTCATGTAACTTTACTTTCAACAGTTTCCTGTAATTTAATGTCATGACATTCTTTAAGAAATATGATACAAGTCTCATATTATGCAAATTTGGATGTGAATATAACAATGTTTTATTTATTCAGGTTGCATACATTTGAAAGTCACTGTAATGTTTAACATGAATAATTTTTGAAGAATTGTCATATTTGCTTGAATTTATGATGAAAATATGCATGTGTAGAGATAGTTTTTTACATGATTGTGTAGAAGTAGAATGTATGCGTCTTGCTCTCATTACCTAGAGTTATATAGGTTGATTGTGGGTAGGTTTAAATATTTATGATATTTTAGGCTCCAACACACAAATTGAGAATTATTCGACAATACTTGGAGATAACTAGGTCAGTCTTGCTAAGCATGAGAGAGTTTGAAATAATATCAACTGCCAGATAATTAGATTCAATTTTATATTGAATTGTTCAACATTTTATACCATTATTTTTATGTTTTACTGCAAAGTACCATTTCTTGGATTTAGCATATCAATGTCTGAATACTGATCTGACTGACGGACGGATCGATAATTGTTTCCAACAGTAACCTTATGTAGTGATGTAGAGTTAATATTTTATACTTACAAATTACAGGTACAAAAAGTTATAAGTTTAAAAAGACTAACAATTAAATTGGTCGTTAGTTATAAGTGTAAACTGGATCTATTTGCATTTTATGTTTTGTAGCCGGTGTGAAAGCTGTCCATCTGGGTGTACAGTGTGACGTTTGTGACTCGTCTGTGATTGGTTTTCGCTATAAATGCGCTATTTGTCCTGATTACGATCTGTGTGAGCGTTGTGAATCCGCCGGAAATCATAAGGAACATTGTATGGTGCGTCTGCCAACGCCTGAACTCTCGGTAAATATCACTTTATACTCCTTTCTGTTATATTTTCTAATTTCAATATAAGTACTCAATTTAAATGATAAATGTAATAAACGATTATATCCTATTAACAACACATTACCCTACAGTAATGTTATTATTACGACATTTTTTTTTTTCTCTTTATTATCTAGGGTTCAACATATCCTTGATGACTACGAGTTTCATAGGTTAACTCACTTGGTTATATGTATTATTAAACAAGTTTCATATTTAGAGACTGAAGGAACATATTTATAAAATATTTTATCAGTAGTACATATTGAATTTCCCGATATAATATTCACTTCTCTAGAACTATAAGATAATTTTTTGGCGTTACGGACACACAATTTTTTGGTTCGTCATACTCCCACAACATATGATAAAATTCATCCCTAGACTGAGAAACTTTACGCTATCATCAAAACGTACTTAGGATCCTAAATGCTGCAATCAGTTCCCATCTAAAAGCCCAGCTAGCAGATCAAACTTAGTTCATCAATGGTATAGAAATTTTAATTACCATCTATAATTATTATGTTATATTGTAGCGTACGCTTATGAAGGCAGCTATCAAGCGTTCCAGACATTTCTTCAAAACTGTTGTCACCACTAGCGAAGAGTGCCCTTACAAGAAACACAAGCGTGACAGAAGCGGAGATAGAAAGCACCGTGATGGTGAACACCGTGGCCACAGAGGTGATCATCACGGACATAGAGGCGAGCATCATGGACATAGGGGCGAGAAACATAGAGGTGAACATCGCCGTCAACGCTCCAGTTGGTTGGACACTTTCGCTGCCTACATGAACGAATTCGCCAACTTAGCTGGTGATATTGGTCTCGATCCTGAAACCAGTCCTCCTAAAACCGCTCAGCAAGATCAACAACCCGCAGAACAAATGCAGACCGGAGATAACACTCAGTCAGCTAACCAACCTGGGGAACAAGCAAAGTCTGCAGAAAACACTCAATCAGCTAAAAAACCTGAACAAACTACATCAGCAAATGCTTCACACTGCCCGGTTTTTCCGGGTAACTTTATTCCGCAGCCAGTTCAGAAAATTATTGAAGATTGCATGAGAGAGACATCCGCAGGTCAACAACCAGGTACAAGTGCTTCGAACATGCAATTGCCTTTTGAGGCAGTTGAAAAAACCGCAGAGACCATACTAAAGGCGATTTCAACGTATTTTGACGACCAGTTGAATCAAAAGAATCAGGGTACCTCGACTAAAGAAGCCGCAGCAGGTGGGAATGATGATGAAATGGGTCAAGGGGACAAAACCACTGGAGACAATGAAAATGTGTCCGTCCGTTCTGAGACATCTTATGCTACTGTTACTTCTGAGAAAGATGCCTCTCCTGACAGAGCAGATGACTGGACTGTGATTAATAATGAAAAAGGTAAATAAATATAAATACCAGTTAGTACATTTTTTTTAGAAACAATGTAAAATGAATGTCAATTGTCATTTTTAATTCCTTGTGATGTTTATATTTACTACTAGCCCCTGCTCGCGACTTCGTCCGCGTAGTAATAGTTACTTTGGGCTATCGATAACGCGCAGCAGAAGGGCTTAAGAGAAAAAATATCCCAAAAAAATTTTAAAACATTTTTCATTGGTGCTCCGCTCCTATTGGCCTTAGCGTGATATTATATAGCCCATAACCTTCCTTGATAAATTAGCTATCTAACGCTAAAATATGTTTTCAAATCGGACCAGTAGTTCCTGAGATTATCGCCTACAACGTCGCAAAACTCACAAACTTTACTTCTTTATATATCAGTATAGATGTATCATTTATTTCTATAATTACAGATTTATTGGATGCATGCATGAACCCGAGTCCTCCAAAAGGACCACCTGCTCCAATTGGCTTTAATCTACCCGAAGAGTTCCAAGAACGCGTTCGTATCACTGAGGGTCAAAATCTTTATCCACCACTGAATGTATCTACTGCAGGTAAATTAAAATTTATATTTTGAAATAATAAAATATAGCATTTATCATTCTTTTGTCATATAATATGGTTTTGTCATATATTTAATAGTACTTTATACAAGTATTTACGAATTTATGGTGAACTAACGAGCCTGGCAGACGTTGTCCTGCCTTGACTATAAAAAAATCCTTGACAAATTATATAAAACTTTCCTCATGAATCACTTTATCCACTGCCGAAAACCGCATGAAAATATGTTCAGTAGTGTTTGAGTTTATCAGGAACAGACAGACAGACAGACAGACGAAGTATGGGTCTTTATTTTATACTATGTAATGATTATTTCAGTAAACTATCACAGTGTTACCATCTTGAAAATTGTGTCATACTAATTATATTTGGTACTGAGGAGAATTATATACTACAACGAAATTAAGGATACATTAAATAAATAGTAGCTGGAACAAAGCGCAGACTCACTTTTTAATAAAACAATGATATATCCTAAGCAATTAAATGTGAGGTGGTTTTTTTTTCATAAGAACTTCCACTTATAGTGATAAATTCATTAAACACATACATATTTCATATTCATTTATCACAATTTTAACATTTAGTGTTGAATCCTAAAGAAGCTGAACAGCCTGCAGTAGCACAGCAGCAACCATCTCAAGCAACTGTACAACCACAACCAACTGTACAACCACAGCCAGCTGCACAACCGCAACCAGCTGCACAACCGCAACCATCAGTAGCTGCTACTGCTCCACCGATAGCATCAACTCCACCACCAAAGCCACAACCTAGATATCATCCTAGTAAGTTTTTATAGTTTTTCTTGCGGCTTTTCTCCCTTCAATGTAGATTTAACCTATCTCTCTGAAGACATTTCTGGATAAAAAAAGTGTGTGTGTACTTATGTACACGCGTTAGAAATTGTACTTCTTTGGGTTAACAAGATAAAAATCTTTTTAAAAATATGTAGAAAAAACGACACTAACAATAGAAAGAAGAGATTTAATATATTGAAAGTTTTAATAGAAAGAAACAAAATGTTACTCAAGGGTGTCGGTTTCTCGTGACGTTGTGTGCGCGCGTCGTAAAAAAATATTCTTATAATTTTTCTCTAACGCGCCAAAAGAAGAATAACTTCAAAATTCTTTATGTCCTTTTCTATATCTCAGATAACGTATTTGTAAAATTTTATGATTACCAGTCGAGTAATAAAAACGGGAGAGCGTGACATATAAACAAACTTACGTATGTATTTCAATCGTAATATTTATAAAGACAGTAGTTAAAAAGACAATAAATTTATATTGTTACATGTTTTTGATATTCATGTTTTTTATGTTTGAGTTACTTATGCACATTTGAAAGTAAATTTTCCATGTTAGTTGTTCAATTCATATATATTAGGGCAAATAAAAAACAAGTACGGTAATTTAAATATAGAAACAAACTGATTGAGTCATTGATGATTCAGTGTTTGTACATGATGATAACATATCGCGACCTCCTTAGTTTGATTAGTCTACTTTCTTTGTATAAATTTTCCATATAAATATGTTGGAATTACTGTTTTTACAAAATATTCAATTGCACTGAAAGAGATAAAATATGCTATTCATTGTTTTCGTTTGGCGCTTTTTTTATTTACAAAACTCCTTTGTGCAGTATTTAAGTGAAACAAACTTGTTTATTTCGCTAACGTGAGAGAGATCCATGTAAAGTGTGTGGAAAGAAAATAACACTAAGATACATGTCTCACTATATAAAATGAATTGAAAATCAACTACTGAAGTAACATCTCTTAAATTTTTTAGAATATTAAGAGAAGCAGACACTAAACCTTTTAATATGTTCTGTGCCAAGCCATTTTTTCCTGACATATTCTTCAGGCCATTTGATATTTTGATAAAAGATAGATGTACTACAATTTTTTATTCGATCTATCCACGCTATTGTTGTGACGGCTCTTCAAATCTTCACTATATCATGCATTATCATACAATATTACGTTACATCACAAATAACATGACATAAGTAATTCTTTTGTTTTCAATACTTATCAAATTATGTACAGTACATGTGGCATAGAAGTGTTAAATTATGTAGATTTTCTTTTTGTTGATTTTGTCGAAATGAAGAATATACATTGCGTCATTATCATGTCATCACTGAAAATCTTGTGAAAGTTTAAAATGATTTTATTTTGTTATGCTACCTACATCATCTATAATTAGTTTTTAGCAAATATTTCTATTGTACATACATGTCAGTTCTTGTTTACTCTTATATATAAATTTCTTCTGTACTACTGTGTCACTGAGCTCTTCCAAAACGGTTGGACCGATTTTGATGACATTTTTTGTGAGTGTTCAGGTGGATTCAAGAATGGTATTCACAATGGGACCCTGTAGATGGCGCTGCGGTTGAATTTTAGAATTTCTTTATCACAAAGGCAGGACAAAGTTGCCGGACCCGCTAGTTATAAATGAAAGGAGTAAACATTTTATCTTTACAGAACCTCATATTGATGCCGCTATCCAGCACATGCTGAGTATGGGTTTCACTAATGAGGGTGGTTGGCTGACTCAACTGCTCGACAACAAGGATGGAAACATTTCTGCAGTCCTCGACCTGCTTACACCCGTTAATCCCAAGAATAAGTAAACGGGATTATTCTTGCCAGCCAAGGCTTATGTCTTGACTTTATCATGTCTTATTCTTTTTGTATTAGTGTGATCTTAATGATAAGGAGGTATTCAAATTTGATTATATCATTTGACGTAAAATGTTGTGATGATAAATGTGTTATTACTTAATAATATATTGGTATATATAAAATTGGGATAAATCTCAATGTCTTGACTTTATGATGTCCTATTTCTCTTTGTATTAGTGTGATCTAGTTATAAGCAGGTATTCAAATTTTTAAAACGATTATATCATCTCAAGTGGAACTTTAGTAGTTATATACATGATACAGTATGATAAATGTGTTATTACTTATATATTGGGATAAATCCGAAGTAGATTAGTTGGTGAAGGTTTATTAATAATTTGACATATATGTATCTTTCTTTAGTTACGTAAATATATTTTCTTTATACTTGATTATAATGGTGGTAGTTTGTGTTAAATGCCCATTAACCAATTAGTAATACCAATGTCGATAAAAAAAGCCTATTTTCGTTAGTATAATTTGATTAAGCATTTAATTCATTTTTTTTCTTCAATAATCTGTACCAGTGTTTCCCAAATTTTTTAGGCCTTGCCCCACTTTAACATTTCTAGAATTTTATTGCACCCTTCCGTTCATAATTTTTAAGCTTTGAAAATTGTTTTGTTCCTTTTATAAATATACATGATAAGTTTTAAGAAAAAATCGCTATGAAATTGTTATCAAAACACCGTAAGTAAAATTTCAAAACATATAATGAAAAACTTACTTCAAGTACCCAGTTGATATTTTGGTAACGCCAAACGAAATATACCTCATAATTATTTACAGCATTTTTTTTAAGAAATTGCCTTTTTTGTTGAATTTGTCACCAATATCTAGCATTGCATTTAAATAACCCAACGCAAGGGTTAAAGTCATGTCGAGTCCATTTTTAAATTGCCCCCCTCCCCCGTGGGCAAGGGCTCCACGTTGGGAGACACTGATCTATACTTAAAGATTTTTTCATTTATCTCTCTTTTTTTAAACCACGTTATTAGTTTTTTTTTAATCAATGTTAACATTCCATTGGTTTACTTAATGCAAGGGAAAATTGTGATTTTTGTTAGAAATATGATTTAAAAGATTTACCATACTATGTGTGTTATAGGACTTTTCGCAAAATTGATATTGTAATCTGACGAAATATTGATTGTAATTATTAATTATCCAACATATATAGAGGAATGTTCTATAATCATATATACTTATAATCTAGTTATAAACATGTAATCCTAATAAAATACTAATAAAGGAATAATATTTGTTTATTTCAAAAATCCATATGAATGTTTCTTCATGTTGACATATTCTTGTCGTTCACGTATCAGAGCCTTACCGAGTGCTTTATCAAGACATTTTGCTGCAAGCCTGAAGAAGGGTTTACAATAAAATAATATTCTGGGCAATAAAATTATATTATGGGCAACAAGACTAGTCTTATTTACACACAATAAAATAGAAAGATGTGTTAGTTTGAATTTCAAGATCGGTAAATATTATTTTTCTGAATTTTGAGGAGCCACCAAATATTATAAAAGCTTTGTTTTCTTTAACTTTGTGCCTTAAGAAAACTACTGTCTTCCTGTTATCTTCATATTGGCCAGTATCATTAACTTGGTCGTAATACATTATATTGAAACTAGATATTAAAAAAAAATCTTAACTAAGAACAGATTTAACCATAAAGATGTGCTACACTTACATAATGGATTTTAACTAATAAACTATTTTTTTTTTGCTTATAATTTAAACTATTAGTATGCTCAGTATCATTTGAGTAAGTTTACGTAGTCCGGTGAATCTGTTACGACCTTGCTAGGTCAATAACGTAGTCAGATTGAAGAAAAAAAAGAGAATGTTATTATAAAGTCATCCTCGTCCTGCAAAGTTGTAAGAATTCCATTTCGGTTTTTAGTGTGTAAAATTGCTTGATTATTTCTGCACTCACATTGAAAATAGACCTTTACCAAGTAAGAAGATATCTATAGTTGATGGTATTAATACTTTGCAGAATTAGATTAATGATAATATGCAGTGGCGTAACGATAGGGTGGCAGGGCTGGCAAAATGCCATGGGCCCCCGACCCAAGAGAGCCCCGGTCCAAGAGGCCGCGAGTTCAAAAATATTTTTTTACATTGTACCTGAGCATTTTATTTTATTTAAAAAGTATATCTTTATATGTTCTGGTTAAAATCCAAAGTGAGACAACTGGAGACCGTAATACAATTGAGTTCGTTGAGAATCTCGAAGTTTATTAAAATTAAACTGAGTACAACGTGACGATTTTTACTGATAGGGCCCCATCAAAAGAATTTGCCACGGGCCCCAGATGATAAAGTTACGCCACTGATAATATGTATGTGGTTGTAGTAAGTGTTTTTAAAAATGTAGGATAAATTTCGTTTTTTATATATAATTTTGTCTTATGTTTCACTGTTTTTTTTTTCAGTATCATTTGCTCTTTACGATTATAGACTAATATTGGAAAATATATAACTAAGAATATAAGTAGGAAGGTACCATCTCTAGTTAAGTTTGCGATGATTTTAGCTGGAAGTGTTTAAATTTCTATTATCTTAAAATCATAAAATATAACTATTACTTAAAGTAATGCCCTTATATCCCTGGTTTAAATGGTTACGTCTTTATCAAGAAAAAAACAGAAGGAATCGAGCATAGATTCTGCTATACATTATACATTAATATTAGAATATTGGTCATGTGCATCTTCTGATTGTGATTTGTTGTTATGTGATTGAGCTACTAGAGAAGTCGTACATATTTTTATGAAACTTTTTAAACAAATTATTATACCATTGTATAAGAGTTGATATGAGGATTTTATTGTAAAGACAACTATGAAGTATTAGCTCTTTTTTTTTAACTGGCTACACTATTGACCTGGCAAGGTCAGCAGCTACACCGGACTACAATATGCTATAAAAGTATATTCCTAAAAGCATACAATATAACCAAGATTATCGTACAAATGTATTTCTATATCGAATATGAACAGTTATCACAATAATGTCTGTAGCATGCGCACCGCCGAAATGCCTATTGGTGGCTTTCTGGTACCCTGGGGGACCCCTGAAGGGTCTTCGAGAACTCAAATGTTTTCGTTCAGATCCAGCTAACAACATTAAATATATAATGCCTCGTGATATTCTTTGTGTTGCAGCTGGCCGCTGAGCTTCCACAGATGTCTTTATGTTAGATTCTGATGGTATTTACGATGCTGATGATTGATTTGATTGTTGTTGATATTTTGCTGATTGATATATGAATCCCGATTTTTCGATAAGAAACAACAACCACACTGCTTGACACATTTTTTCTTTTTTTTATTTTGTTTTATTTATTGACATTCCCGTGCATGACAACCAAAAAGTTGGTGTCTCGATACAGTTTTAACTAGATCTGAACGTCAACCATAGACTTGTATAAAAACGATATTATTGTATACATGGTAACGATACAATGTCACTGTTAGTTTACATATATAGGATTTCTATTGTACTCACATTCCTTGATCAATTGCAGTCTTTAAAGTTTTTGATTGTAGACTACCAGCACCGTTCATGCTAATTGCAGTACATTTTCCATCTTGTGACTCTATATTATCAACATCATTGTTGGCAGAATAACATATAGGATTTCCTGTGACACTTACTACTAATGATATAACACTGCAACACTCTTCTTCAAATGATGGATCTACGACACATTTATTACCAATTTTGCATAAGGTAACCTGTAATGAAATAATGGTTTTATAATTTACAATTTTAATTTTACTATGGCAAGAACATACAATATACCAAGAATATCCGTTAACATTACAGCCTAGGTCCATTCCCTCGGCGTGGAGCCCTTGAGTACGCTGCTCGCGCGATACAGTGACACAAAATCTTACATTGCTGCAACAACATGACACATGTCACCCCCACACACGTGCACGCATACACGATTACACATGAAAGTGGAAGGGTTTCGTTTCTTTCCCTTATCGAACTGAAATAGTTTAGAAAATTATCCGATACGAAATATATATAAGAGTTGTTGAGGTATGTATGCTTGGTATACATATATGTTCCAACAACTCATATACGTATGAATAGTTGACTTAGGTCAGCTCAGAAAGGTCGCAAATTGCACATATCAGGCAACTGCCCAAGCCAACTGCCATGCACCCTCAAGTTAGTTGTCAAATAAAGACGGTTGAGTTCCTTAAGCGCTCACCTTAGTAGGCTGGTGAAGCTTTTAAGACCTTGCTGGGTCAATAGCATAGTCAGTTCGAGAAAAAAAGTATGATGTACGTAATTTTTTGTCAACTCTACAATTGACTAACTAGTTTAATTTAAATTAGATTTACCAACAAAGGAGCTGAACAGACATCTAATAGTTTACAATCATAGGGGTCGTCGGAAAGTTGTAAATCTACATTTCCTCCATCCATCAATGCAGCCTTTACACATGGTATCCTTGTGTTAAATAGTGCAGCTTTGACTGCCAGTGAAACTGCATCGTAGAGATTACCACCTAATTCTAATATCTGAAATTATTGTTACATGATTTTTAAAATATATATATAAAGTTTCATATATTTTATGCTGTTGTGAAAAGGTTATATATCTGCACTTTTTATGTAAATTGCTCATAAATTCAATCAGGAGGCTTGGTTATAAAGAGTGTAATTTTGTTTTAATGATTTACATTGCCAAAGATTGTTTATAAGGGACGCAATGAGTTCTGGATTTTTTCTGGAATGGATATTATTCAAAATATTTTCATTTGCAAAACAGAAAATCGAAGCTTTTATATTAACATTAACAGATTTCCAAACTAATTAGCAATATCTTTAATTTAGGTATTTTGACCAGCCCTAACTAATGTAGCTATCAGATAATGGCAGAAGCAAAGAAACTCATGAAACAGGCAATATTGTATTATAATTATAATGAATTGCTAATATGGTAATAAATTTAAATCTTTAATATAGTGTTGTATACCAATATATCAACATAAAGTTTCCAGCATTGTTTGCCTTCAAGTATGCAGAGTTGCTTCAAATTGAATGCTTGTGATGAATGGTAAGCTCTTTGCATCATATTAGAGATACTGCTGGCTAGTTGTTCTCCCCCTCGACCTTCAAACTCTGGAGTAGCATTGGCAGAACTGAAAATGAATTACATCTATTTAAAAAAAGTTGGAGTTCAATCTAATTTCTTTAGAAAGGGATATTTCTTTATAAAAATACTACCCTCTGCCTGCTCTTTCTTCATGTGGATGAGATACTAAAGAGGAAAAACACCCCGATTTTTAAATGTTCTTCATTAGTGCTCCGCTCCTATTTGTTTTAGCGTGATGATATATAGTCTATAATCATCCTCAGTAAATGAGCTATATAACATTGAAAAATTTTTTCAATTCGGACCAGTAGTTCCTGAGATTACCCCCTACAACTTCACAAACTTTACTTCTTTATAACATTAGTATAGATTTAAACTGAGAGGATTTATTTTTCTTTCTGTAAAATCTAATATTGTGTTTGATTCATTCAGCATTTTTGAATATCATTCCAGAAGGAAATACGTATTATTTGTACTCATATTTAAAAATTGTTACACATGATTGAAAATTTTCATTAATAAGGTCAGAAATAGTTATTACCAATCCACAAAGAACTCAATCTTTCCCTGGTCTGTCTTGTCTACGTTTGGGACATCTATCTCTGTTTTAACACCAACTAAGACGTCCGTGTTTGCAAGTCGCAGTCTTGCTGACCCACCAGTGTGGCTCACTACATCCGTTTCTAATTCCATTGGTCTATAATCAATGTTTGATCTTCCATCCGAACGAAAGTCATCCTGGCAAATGAAAAGAAACCTCATTTTTTATCAGAGCTTACTTTCCGAGGCATTTTTGGTTAACTTTGGTCTTCGCAAAATAGCTTTAAACAAATAGACTAGTTTTAATAAATGTGTATATTGATGTGTACTAAATAAAATTATGTTCATATAACTTATATCCTGTTTATTTCAATCAATACAATTCCTAAATGTTAGGTTATGTTTACATACTTCGACACCGTTCACAATAAATATTTTTTCTGTAGCACTAAGTATAGTTCCTGCCATTTGTACGTATCCGTCACTATTGTTTCTTATTTAGTCAGTTATTCAATTATAAATAAACGTAGAAAGCAATTTTCGAACTATGTTATTTTTCGCAGTTGATATAACAAACAGCACAGTGGGGTGGGGACATGGAAAAAGTATCGATACTTTTTGTTATCATGTATTTTTCATTTATAATAATATTTAGAAATCGATTCAATTACTTTTAAGAATGGGTGATAATATTCTGAAGGGAAATTGTATACTGCAAAGGTATAATTGTTAATCGTAAATTGAATGTACATATGAAGATATCAGTTACCACCATCTTGTAGAGTAAAATTAAGGCGCAAATTAATAAAAAATTTAAGGTATCTAAAAGTAACCTACATAAATTTAAAAGGAAGATAATGTTTGTACTTAGCTACTTACAAGCCAAAGTTTCCAGTTGTTAGTAGAAAGTGAAAAAATGACAAGAGAATAGTAATTCAAAATAGATTTTGGTATCATTTGTTGCGTATAATTTGAAGCCGCTGTTTTCGATACACCTCGAAGACCCGAATTATTTAATATGCTTAGATAAAAGTACGCTTCTTAAATTATTACATATAAGATAAATGTAGTACAGTGTGATATAATTTGGATTTTTTTACCAGAGTAACGCGCGTTTTCACGTAATACGTATACATATTACGCATTTCACGTAAATATGTTAAAGTTATAATTGTAACGTTTTTGGATATTTTAGATGGTAATGTTCTTAGACAAGCTTTTATAAATGTAAACACTATGCAGTTTATTTGCATTGCGTTATTACACATAATAATTTAATTTTTATATGGCTAATTTGGACAGAGTATCAATCAATAATCCATAATTATTGAAATCTTTTTATTTTTTATTAATTTTTTCCCTAAATTGAAGTCCTAATCATTTCTATAATTTTGTTACGTTAGTAACATTCGTAAAGCGTTTGCTTTTTAAACCAAATAAATTTTAAAACAGTAAAGATCCTTAAGGTCTTTTACACCCATTGTATTTATTAACAACTAGCCCCTGTACGCGCCTTCGTTTACGTGGAATAGTTACTTTGGGCTATCACTTACACGTAGTGGAAGCTTTGAAGAGGAAAAAAAATGTTTTTAAACATTCTTCATTGATGCTCTGCTCCTATTAGTCTTAGCGTGATGATATATAGCCTATGACCATCCTCGATAAATGAGCTATATAACATGAAAAGAATTATTCAAACTGGACCAGTTGTTCCTGAGATTACCCCCTACAACGCCACAACGTCACGAACTCATAAACCCACAAACTTTACCTCTTTATAATATTAGTATAGACTAGTATAGATAATGAGTATTTTAATCAATATTGCTCGCACGAATAGTATCGATATTTTTATTACGCACCTATCTATCCGACGACAATCTGTTTAAATTTTTGGCGGCATCTTGGAATCCCATGTAGTAGTGGTCTTTTTATTTTATCTATAATTTTTCGGCTGAGTGCCTTAAGCGTTCGTCTTAGTAGTTCGATGAAGCTGTAAAGGCCGCAAGACTAATAGCGTTAGTTCGAAAAAAAAAACCATAATCTTGTATATTTGGATCTATATTGTGAAATTTTGGTGGTGCTTTACGTAATACATCGCAAGTTATACCACGTAGCCTGGATTCTATAACTGGTTTCAGCATAAATAGGTCGGCTCGTCCGGGGTAGTACCACCCTCTCACAGAAAATCGACGTGAAGAAACAGTGCTTGCATTGTTGCGTTTCGTTCGATTAGTGCGAGCGCTGGGGCCCCATCTCCCACTTCTCGCTTTCCTACACCCCCTTTCCCTCCTTCCTCCCTCCTTACCAACACAGGCTGGCAACGCACTTGCGATTCCTCTGTTGTTGCTGGTGTCGATGGACGGTGGTGTTCATTTAACATCAGGTGACCCACCAGTTCGTTTGCCTCCTATGACAAAATTTGATGATTTGCTGTAATAGTCTACTGGAAGACTGGTTGCCAAAAATAAGATAAAATAGAAATAGACAATCTGTCTTATAATAAATTTGACGTGATAACGTCTTCTATATCGATAAACGTCGGTTGCGCGCACGAAAAAGCATGACTCATTGTCGCGTTCCGCCTAAGCCGAGCGTGTAAGCGAGACCGCGGAACAAGTGATAAAAAGGCGCGATCGCTCTCATCTCTTCTACTCCATTGGCCGATGCGTCCAAGTCGTTATAACGTAAAATTATCGATCGTAAACCGACTTAGCAGACAATTAATTTTTTCTTCGATGGTATCGCAGACATGTGTGTCAGTTATCATACTTTAAATCTTTACTTTTGAGACTCTTTCTTCTTAACCTGTTGCTTTTCTTTTTTGACTTCTAAGCAATTGTATTGATTAATCACGCCAAAGTAATTAGTGAGTTATATCAATATTCTTAGGAAAAAAAGGTGCGCATGTATTGTTAGTTACTTGAAAAAGTTTTGAGACAATTTGAAATTAACTTTTCGTGTTACCTTTCTACTTTTGTTTTACTTGTATGCCGACTCTGTCGAAATCTTGAGATCTACTGTTAGAGTAATCAACTACCACGATTTTGTTTATAGTTTTTGCATAACGTGCGCACGTCACTCCTTTATCATTTAATTTATAAGTATAGAAACACATAAAAGTTTAAGAGAATCTGTCTCGTGATTATTAGGTTAAATTAAAAAAAAATGTCACACCTACTAAAATATATTAAAACAGTACTTTCCTATATTAAATTTTCTAGATCTGGGGGTAAATTTCGCTCCCGCACATCAGATTAGGCCCCAAAATACATTAAGAGTTGTCGAGGTATGTATGCTTGGTATATATGTTTCGATAACTTATATAAGTATAAATATGTAGCTAAGCTTAGGTTAGCTCAGATAGGTTGCGAATTGCATGTATCAGGCAACAGCTCAAGCTGAGGTGTGCCGTGCACTCTTGAGCTAGTTGCCCAAATAAAATCGGCTGTGTGCCTTAAGCGCTTGTTTTAGTAGTCCGGTGAAGCTGTTAAGACCTTGCAAGGTCAATAGCGTAGTCAGTTCGAGAAAAAAAATCTAGATATATATTTGAGATCATTTGAGACAAGAAGTCGTGAATTTAATTCTTGTAAAATATAATATTTTGTGTGTAAAAACTAATAGGTAAATCATTAATTTTCCGTATAGCAAATTACCCTCCAAATATTATTATATGAGCTGGCGTCACTTTATTGCTCCTTTGTACCTAGAGATTCGTCGAACTGATTCGTTCCTAACTATTCACTGGGGGGATCCTGTAACTTCCGCTGTTAAATTGCTTGTTATATAGTGATTGCCCTGTTAGAACAGACTGCGATCATTTTAGCGTTGGGCGCCTGTGATTTCGATAGTCTAAACGCATTTATTAAAATGGGTGAATCAACTGATGAAATTATAAATCAAATGCGAACTTTCTCATGGGTGGACTATGTGGTTTTTGTGTCTATGTTAGCTGTAAGTGCTTTGGTTGGAGTTTATTGGGGTTTTATGAAGAAACAGAGCACACCGGCTGATTATCTTCTCGGTGGTAGGAATATGAAGGTGGTTCCTGTTGCTATGTCACTTGTTGCGAGGTACGAATTTAATGTGTTTAGGTGTTAATTGTGAAAACTAAATTTCCATTAATTAGGTCTTAAAATTTTGAATAAAAAATTAAACCGAATTAAAAAAATGTACTCTGAAAATACACTAGAACATACTTGACCATAGTTATAGGTAGGTACCTAGTCTTGGATTGTTATAAACTTACCTATATTCTCAATTACTATACATTCCCTATTTTTCTTTTTTTTTGGAAATTAATCTTTCAGATTATTACTGCCATTGTCTTGTAGTTAATAATATTACAAGCGTCGTGTGATTATTTCAATATTTTAACAAGATGGTGGCTCCCTTGTTAGAACCTTCCAGGGAGTTTTTGTGGCATCTTAAAATTTCATGCTCCGTGATATTATTTCACTTCACTTATGCACAATAAACTAAGTATATTACGTAAAACATCACCAAGTTTACAGAATATAATTAAATTAAAATGGGATCTCTTGAAAATAATCCTTTTCCAATAGAAAAATTTCAACAGTAATTTATAAATGTAGAAGTTCTGAAGTAATAAACATAAAAAGAATACAACGGGATTGAGAACATCTTCCTTTGTAAAAATGCGAGATTTGTCAACATTTCTTTTTTTAATTTATTGGATGCAAACGAACAGGTGGGTCACATGATGTTAAGTGATCACCATCGTCCATAGACACTTGCAACCCCGGGGGAGTCGCAAGTGCGTTGCCAGCTTGTGATGGTAGAGGGGTGGGGGAGGGGGGCGAATTGTAAGAGGAGAGGGGAAGGTGATGAGAGGTGGGCCTCCGGCGCTTTCACTAACCGAACGAAATGCAACAATGCAAGTACTGTCACTTCATGTTGGTTTTCTGAGGGTCGGGTGGTACTACTCCGGACGTGCCGACCCATTCATGCTGAAGCCAGTAATATCTTCAGCGTGGCTCTATCACCTGGTTGAAGTAGTTATCACAAGTCTTGAACCAGGTATTAATAAAAGAGTTTAATAAAAATAATTCATCTGCAGTTTTGTTTCTGGTATAACGCTTCTGGGTTCTCCAACGGAAGTATATATGTATGGGACACAATATGCTTATATCGTTGGAGCAATATTTTTGATGAGCATCATCATGACACAGGTATATTTGCCAGTTTTTCATGAGTTGAAGATTACATCTAATTATGAGGTAAGAATATATTTTAATTTATGCGACTTTCAAATAAATTCGTTATCATTTCGTTTCATTGTGATGAACGATTATCGACAAATAGAGATTTTGTAATAAAATTTGATGCTTCTTCTTTTAAGTAATAGATAATACATATATATGTTTTAATCTTATTTGATTTCAAGGGGGTTTTATTCCACCGAATATACCAGCACCATTGTTCCTCAATGTTACTAGCTCTATCATGAGAGTCGCTGATGAGATATCATTACCAGATCATATAGCTTCCTAGTGTCACCGGAACAGGGTTCAGCCAAGATGCTTTGACAAATACCTATATTCTGGCAACTACTTTTTGTACTACTCATCAACGACTCTCTTTCGATACGGTTCCTAGCACACTCCATCATCAGGTGATGCACATCCTCAATTTTTCTGCATACATCGCAGTTGGGAAGATAATATTTTTAATTTATACTTCTTTCAGTACTTATCTATCCGATTTGATAATAGAGTTCGGTTGTTTGGATCAATCTTATTTGCGTTTACATTGGTAAGTATTTCTAGTTTAATTAATACATTAGAATTAATTGTACAATGTGAGGAGAATAGAAGTAATAGTGAAGAAAGTAAGAGCACAGTATATATATAAGAGACAGTACGGAAACTACCTACAAACGCTTGTTCCGACACACACAACATGCGCATCGATGAGACCCCTAAGCAGCAGTATTCACGGTACTGTTTATAAACTACTTTTTAAAACCTCTCGTCGATGCATGTTTGTGTGAGTGTGCCGTTTTCGAGCGTTTGTAGTTTCCGCACTGCCTCTTATATTTATACTGTGGTAAGAGTGAGATACGCTCTTTTTATAATATTATATCTATCTTATTGCAATCTAAAGTGCTATAATTTGTCGTCTTAAATATCAGTCATATGCGTGACCTAAGATTTCTTATGTTTTATCAACTGATTCTGTCTATTTAATTATTGTTTAATATTTATTGACGAGTTAAGTGTTATCCAAAACAAAATGGAATAAAATTTGTTTTTTTACTATTACTAGTGAAGTTCTGTATTTGTTTGTTTCTATTCGTCATATTTCATGGTCACGTCAGTTAATCACAAATGTATATAGTTTTTGGCAAAAGATAAAAAAATTATCAGAGTTTTTAAAATAATGAATTGTGGTGGAATTCCGACCAGTCTACGTTTACTATTGGTCGTAAAATCTGAAATACTATTTTGTTTCTATTGTGTCTGATTGTCGGATTAAGTTTGTAAAAATATTGCAGTTAATTAATTTGTTTTTTGTTTTATGCAGATTGGCTGGTTACCAATTGTTATATATGTTCCAGCCTTAGCTTTCAATCAAGGTACCTATACTCTTTTTTAATATTAACCTTTAGTATATGTAACAATATTTAACAGAATATTTATTTCAGTTACGGGGATCAATATATACATTATCACACCTATAGTATGTCTGGTGTGCATTTTCTATACAAGCGCTGTAAGTCCGACATCAAAAGTTGTTTTTCCATATTTGGACAAATATTTGATCAAATAATTGTCTTTTAGGGAGGATTGCAAGCTGTCGTGTGGACAGATGTGATACAAATAACAGCAATGTTTGGAGCCATGATATTGGTGGCGATAAAGGGAACTATTGATGTTGGTGGCTTTGGAGTCGTTATCCAGAGGAACATGGATAGCGGAAGGATTGAGACACCAGAGTAATAGTTATCATCTATATTTAATCGTATGGCAAAATAAAATGTCCATGTTTTATTATAGTCAAGTGATTGATTACTTTAATTGTTACTGCGAAGTTTAATTTATATGGAACATCGCAATAATCCATATTTTTTTTGCTCCGGGCAGCACTTGCTGACTGAGAGGTACACTTCCCTAGGACGCGAGTAGCTGCATTATTACTATCTTTCTTTGAATCCTTAACCACAGATAATGTATACCAGGATATATTAAATATAGAGCAAACCTACTTGTTTTATACCCACAGTGTGATCCAACATTAATATGCCCTCGAGTGTAACCATCTTGAATACATTATTTATATGAATACCCACGCAATAGTAAATTATGAGTGTGTAGTGAACGTGAGAGCGGTTTGAATTCAATAGAGTACAGATTTATGTTTGTAGATTTACGTTTCTTCTTAATAAAATAGTCTATTGTGTTGAATTGTATTAGCACCACATTACTTATAGTGAATACTAGTGGGTCACCATTGATATACTCCAATACGTCGTGGGTTGGCGGTGGTGATTATGGCCATAGCTTTCTTCTGGAAGAAGTCTGATGCAGTGATTATGATAATAATGATATTTATAAGCATTACGTGTTTACCTATGTCTTTTCTCGTTGTGGATAAGTCAATAAGCGGTTTGATACACATGTCAGGAGAGAGGAAACATAAACTTCACAAAGAAATTTTGTAAGCATATATATATTTTTGTTTTCAATTTTCCTTATGTTTTTTCTAAGTACATGAAAGATAATGATTAAAGCAGACGAATTCGTGGGTGTCAGGTAGTTTAAGCATAGGTAAATAGAAAAATTACTTATGTTATAGTATATCTGAGATACAATAATAATAATGCATTAATAAATATCATATTATTAGTTGGGATCCAAACCCTCTGACACGACATACGGTATGGAATCTTTTGATTGGAGGAGTTATATATTGGTTACAAGCTAATGCCGTCAATCAAACTATGGTGCAAAGATATCTCGCGTTGCCATCGCTACGTGGTGCTAAATGGTTAGTATAATTTTATGATTTTAAGGATTATTTATTCTACTACGCCTACATAGGTAGCGGGGAAACTGTTAAAACATTTCTTTCTTCTGTTTGTCGACTGATATTCGTCATTTTTTATTTACGAGTTTTAATGTTATCAAAGTTTAAAAAAAAAAAAAGTTTTATTTTCTCTATGGTCGCAGTCATACCACTGGAAAAGCACTCGTCTATATGAATAAAATAATAGATGTTTGTCATTTTAAACGATCATTTACTGGACAGATTCTGATATTATTTTGTTTTACTTCGTAGACACTTGATTAAAATAAAAAACTTATTTACAACAAAATTATCACAATATCTTTATTTCTTTTTTCTTTTTATTTGTCCATCCCTTTTCCCTTACTTCATTACCCTTTCCATTACTTGAGCTCGGGTCTCCTTATATATTTGCTCCAAGCCAGTCTGTCTTGGGATGGCGATTCTTGCCACTCCGCTATCTTGAGGTCTTTTGCAATATTTGATCACCATGTCAAAGGTGGACGACCGTCTACCTCTACTCCTCTTTTCTATTGGGACAGGTTCAAAGCTAATTGAACAGTATGACCCTCCTTACTTTTTTTTATATACCGATACCATCTGAGGTCGTTCTTGGTTATTTTATCAATGATTGGTGCATCTTTCATAAAGTTATTCAAGCTTTAAGAAACTATAATTTTTGTGTCCAAAACGTCATCAGCAATGTCTGTATTCTTGCCGTAGAGAAGTGGGTCATTGAGATGTGGTGCTTATGTTTTATTATGTCTACACGAAATATGTTCTTAGGGTAATAACGGATCCAGACGAAGTGTGTGAAAATTTTTAATAAAGCTTTATGACTTTGATGAGCTGTAAATATGAAAGCGCCTAGAAATTAATTTAAAACGTAGACACATGTGACAACACATTAGTGCATGTGCCCCCACGAAATCAGAGCCATTCGCTACTTCAGTATATATCATCGAATATAACTAATAAATACTAGGCATTATATAACAAAATATAATGTTTATAATAATAATTTTACTTTTTTATTTCAGTGCTGTATATTTATTTTGCATCGGAATATCAGCTCTCTATTGCTTCTGTCTTTATTGTGGATTATTGATCTATGCAAGATTTTATGATTGCGACCCTTTACAGACGAAGGTAAAATGATTTAAAAACACATTGTACGATGTGTATAAGTAATCAGTAGTTTACTGTTTTCCAGAAAAAGCATCTACTTAAAAACTATCTTTGTCAGAAAAGGCAATATTTCAATTCGTGACATTTGCTCATTCATACTTTAATTTGGTAATCGCAATATTTTGGAAAATGCTTTGACAGAGATCAATGAATGAAAGTCGTAATGCTTTGATTTTAATTACTTTTATCATAGGTGTTACTATATTAAGAAGATTGAAGATCTTATTTTGGTTAATGTTCGTGGTAAACCTTGTAAAGAGCTTTTGATAATTTGATGTGCCTATCTTATACTACTATTATGTAAAAATCATTATTATACTTTCTGGTTATAATTATAAGTACATAATTAAATAACTATTTACGTTTTCAGTTAGCAAAAGCGAAAGATCAGCTACTACCCCTTCTTGTAATGGACGTTCTTGGAGATATTCCAGGATTACCGGGTGTATTTATCGCTGGAATATTTAGTGCAGCTTTAAGGTATGTTATTATTTTGTTTAGTAAAGAAAAAGGAATTTAATTAATTGTGTTTAAGACCTATTTTAGTTTTCATACATTCTGAGAATTTCATGGCTTAGTAATAGTTTTATCGGATTGAATGTTTTAATGTGCTGGAGCTTTCAGTGGAGGAAAATATTGTAGAAAATTTTAGCAAAGTGGTATGGCTTTTTATTCTCGACCTGATTGCGGTATTGACCTAATAAGGTCTTAACAGTAATACGCCTATGTCTGGCTACTATAGACAAGTTGAAAATATGTCACCAAGCTCCTATAAGTGTGTACGAGGAACTACAATTGACAGCCATTCGCCTTCTAGATTTTGTGTGTTTTGCATTTTAGACCATCGTCAAACATTAAATTGTAGTCAGATGATAAACCTATAAAGTACTAAAAATTCCATTAGAGGTGCTTTGAGTAGATGTAGGAAAGAAAGCGTTACATTAGCCTGTAATTTACAACTACTATGATATATATGGTATAGTTTGACCGATGGAATATCAATTCGATGTTCGCATGTTCGAACCCTGGCATGTATCAAGAAAGTCTTGGGAATTTGCGTACATTTAGTAATTCCGTAACTTGGTAACACCGTAATTTGGCAACACTATCGGCCGACGGTGAAGGTAGACATCGGGAGGCAACCTGAACTACAGAAATGTTCTTGTAGTACTATTGTATGTGAGACTAATATAGACCTAGGATTTCTCAGAGATTGAAATTGTCAACACGTCGTAAGTTGACGTGGTGATTATTCCCATAACTTCCTTCAGGAACAGGTTTGCAGTACGTCTTTTCTAGGCTGACGATGATGATGATAATCATAATAGACTTTTAAATTACACACGCCGTGCTTATAAAGTAAATTTATTCTTATTAAGTTGTTAGTTTTAAGTTACCACGGCGTGTTAACCAAATTGTAATTTCAATCTATGATCGTAAGTGTTGACGCCTATTGGCCGTGATATTTACGTTTCAGTTCCCTGTCAACAAGCTTGAACTCTATGTCCGCTGTTGTTTTGGAAGATTTCTATAAGCCTTTTTATAAAAAGGATCTTACCGAACGACAATCAGCGTGGATAATGAGAAGTGTTGTCATTCTATTAGGAACGTTATGTGTAGGTAATTAATATATTTTACTTACCATTTTCTATAAAAAAATGTAACAACACAAACAATCGTTTTGGTTTTTTTTTCCGAACCTTTTGATTGATTGACCTAGCAAGGTCTTAACAGCTTCACCGGACTACTAAGGCGAGCGCTTACGGCACTCAGCCAATTTTATTTGGGCCACCTCGACTTGGGCTGTTGCCTAATACATGCAATTCGTGACCTATCTGAGCTAACCTAAGCTAAGCTACATATTGATACTTATATGAGTTATCAAAACATACATGTGTAGCAAGCATACATACCTCGACAACTCTTATATGTATTTTGTGTTGGATAATGTTTCTAAACTATTTCAGTTCGATAAAGGAAAAACAAAACCCTTTCACTTTCATGTGTAAGCATGTGTGCGTGCACGTGTGTGGAGGTGATATGTGTAATGTTGTCGTTGTGATGTAAGATTTAGTGTCATTGTATCGCGTGAGCAGCGTACTCAAGGGCTCCACACCGAGGGAAAGGACCTAGGCTTGAGCCGTTGCCGAGGGGGCCTAGTATGGTAATTTTTTTGTACGAGTCTCAGTGTTTCTAAGTACGTCTTTCAAGTGTTTAAAAATACGCTTTATAAATTCAAAGGACGTAAAAACTTTTTATAGTTATTGTATATTCACACTATGTAATTAGTCATTTCTTTCCATTACAAAACAGCAACGATCACGCTGCTTTGCTTCGGATCAGACTATTATAGCTTGTTTAGTCCTCAGGAATGAAGCTAGTTATAACTGGTCTTATGACTGCAGTTATATAGGTTGTAGAGAACATCAGCTGTGCCGCGTGCGTATTTCTTACTACATAACACGAAAATATTAAAAATAGTTGTCTCACAAATATATGTTTTACAGCTTTGGTATTCATAGTCGAGAAAATGGGAACAATATTACAGCTTACAATGACGTTAGAATCAATGACGATGGGACCGCAGCTGGGAGTCTTCACTATGGGAATTTTAATGCCTTGGGTGGACGCCTCAGTAAGTTAAATACTGAAGTTACACTTAAAAAACTACAGATAGAATATAGAAGTAATTACATTAAATTACAGAAAAATATAGTAGTAATTTTAAAGTGAGTTCTTTAAATAAGACCCCTGGATTTTGCCAATGAGTTGTATTCGCATTGAATATATCATAGACCAATAGGAGCGGAACACCAATGAAGAATACTTCAAAATCGGGTTCTTTTTTCATCTTGAGAGCTTCCGCTGCGTATTAGCGTAAGCCTAAAGTAATTATTCCAAGCGAACGAAGTCGTGAGCAGAGGCTAGTTTATCATATTCTTTTAACATATGAAAGTGGCAAGCGTTGTTTTTGTTTTGACATTAATTTTAAATAGTTATTATAATATTTAGCGTCACCAGGTCCATCCACTTTTTTGCGGTAAGATTAAATGTGGCCCTGGTGCTTTTCAAATCTTCTACAGGTTCTGATGAGACACATTTCATCTATGCTATTCAAAAATTCAACTTTAAACTGTGAATCTTCTTTTTAAATTACAGGGTGCCTTAGTAGGAGGAATCAGTGGTCTAGCTATTATGTCTTGGTGGTGTCTGACAGCACAATTGGCTATAGCCAGAGGTGAATTAGTGCATCCTCACAAACCACTTACAATAGAAGGGTGTGCATACAACTTTACTATGACAGATAATATTGGAGAACATATCGATCATAGGTAATTTCACTGGAAATTAATCTAATTAAATAGTAGTGCATTGTATAACGGAGCGACTTCTCCGTATGTTCACTTTTTTGGTAATTAGAATCAAGATTCATAAAATAATGTTACTTTGCTACATCTGGTGTTAAATACAAAACAAATGAGTAACAGAAATTAAGTGAATCAATAACATCTCACTTACAATAAGCTTCAGTTTTCAGTGATTCAGCTGGTAACTAGGTGGTTGTTTATTTTATAATTACTGTTTTGGTTAGTTCCTATTCACAAATAAAAAATTGGTCACTAAGCTGTTAGGTGAGATCTAGTAACTGCATTTAGGAGCTAGTTTTTTTTTATGTCATAGGAGGCAAATGAACAGGTGGGTCACCTGATGTTGAGTGATCATCACCGTCCATAGATACCAGCAACACCAGAGTAATCGCAAGTGCGTTGCCAGCCTATGTTGGTTGGGAAGGCGGGAGAGAAAAAGGGAAGAGATGGAAGGGAGAGGAAGGGAGGTGGGCTTCTGGTGCTCTCACTGACCGAACGAAACGCAATAATGCAAGCACTGGTACTTCACGTCGGTTTTCTGTGGGTCGTGTGACCCCGGGCGAGTCGACCCATTCATCCTGAAACAGTTATAGCTTCAGCGTGGCTCCATCACCTACAGTGGTTACTGTAGGCTTAACGTGTTATTATCTATGGCCACAATGTCAATTAGCAGTTATTGAAATAGAGGTTAGCTGTCAAACCTATAAAAAAATTTGTAAATATCGAAAAAAATTTTTATGGTAGCTACCTACGCTACAGAATTTTTTGCAGGAGTTTGTTTTTTAGAAAGAATGTTCTACTAAGAGTATCAGATAGAGGTTGCACATGTTACGATTAGGCGAGAGTATTGGTTCCTTTTCACTTAAAATGTAGTAGTAGTAATAATATTCGTCCAGTAAGACAGGCGAAGGAATTAATCCGTACTGCCAATTCTGAAGTTGTCAATACGGATAGTTCTTATGTATTCTTTAGTCTGTTTTCTTCTATGTCAAAGTTAATGTAAAGGCATAATCTCCAAATCTTCTATATAATATTTTCGACATTTTTTATCTTTTTAATTTTTGAATAATCATAAAAAAACGTTCTGATTGTCGTAAATAAGAATGTTGTAAAGTATCGTGCGGCTATTCGAATGTTATAACAAGATAGTGGTTCTCTTGTTACAACTTTCCTGGGAATTTTTGTGGCATCTCAGAATTCATGGTCCGTGGTATTATTTTCCATTCACTTCACTTATGCTCAATAAACTAACCATATTACATAAAACACCACCAACTTTACAAAATATAGAGTCAAGTAACACAAGATTATGCATAAAATGCACTACATGACAGACAGAAATCCCGCCAAAAACTCCTCACTTAAATTTTTTTGTTTTGTTTCCTAGCCTTTTCTATATTACAACCCTTTGCACTCGAGGACTCCAGAGCGAAGCCATTTAAAATGTCGGTGACAAATTACGGTTTTGAAATGACAGACATTTGTCACCGACATTGTAAATGTCTTAGCCCTAGAGTGCAAAGGGTCAATATTATAAAAAGAAAAGATTTAATTTTTGTTTGTAACGTATAAACTCAAAAAAATGTTAACCGCTTTTAAAAATTCGTTCACCTATAAAAATCTTCATTATCAGCAGCGAGTTATTGTAGGTGGTAGAGCCCCACTGAAGCTATTTTTGGTTTCAGCATGAATGGGTCGGCTCCTCCGGGGTAGTACCACCCCTCTCACAGATAATCGACGTGAAATGACAGTGCTTGCATTGTTGTGTTTCGTTCGGTCAGTGAGAGAGCCGGAGGCCCACGTCCCTTCCTCTTTCCTTCTTTCCCTTTCCTTCCCTTCCCTCTTCTCTCATATACAGGCTGGGAACGCACTTGCGACGTCCCTGATGTCGCTAGTGTCTATGGACGGTGGTGATCACTTAACATCACGTGAGCCACCGGTTCGAATGCCTCCTTTGATATAAAAAAAATAAAAAAAATAATAAAGTCTAAATAAAAACATATTTCGAGCGCCAATACATTTGAATTAAGATAAATATGATTTAATTCGCATGTTTCAAGGTATGACGAAGATATAAATCCAATACTACGTGTATCATATATGTGGTACACGTTATCAGGGGCTATTCTAACTATGTGTATTGGGGCTGTGGTATCTCGTGTCGGTCGTGCTCGAGGAAAGCCGCACATACCTCCAGCACCTAAATTGTTAGCACCTCAACTGCGACGACTGTATAAGGAACCTCCACATCCTGCAGATGAACCATACATCAGAGCTTATGGAAATAATAAGGTTACTCGTTATTTTTTGTTTCTTTTTTATTGTAAGTGTGGGGTCTTTTATTAATAAACTTCGAAAAAGGCAGAGGTTACTCTGTTCGGTTTTATGTATTTTTTAACCGACGAAAAGAACGGAGGAGGTTCTCAAGTCGACGTGTAGATATTTTGTTATGTATGACCATGCCTAACTTTTTACAGTATAGTCCGATTTTAAAAATTCTTTATAGGAAAGGCTACCCGTAAGGTGGTCTCATATAAATTTGGAAAAAAAAATCCTAGCCTAAAGGTATGAAAACAGAGACTAATTGATTGTTCACTCACTGATTACATCTATGACCGCGCATAACTTTTGACAGAATAGTCTCATTATTATTCTTTGTTTTGAAAGAGTATACCCCGAAATTGGTCTCATATACATTTTGACAAGAAAAATTAACCCCAAGGGTAGGAAAACAGGGAATGATTTATAATCCAACTTTTGAGTTGTGTATTTGAAATAAATTAAGAATGTAATAATTAATAGATTATAGCCACAAAAAAAATTAAATAAATACTTTTTAACAAAAAATTAAACCGCCGAAAAAACTGGAAAGCAAAAAGTAATAAACCTTATACGTTATTAATCTTAATAACTAAGTTCTAAAGTTATGTAAGTATATCTTAGTAATTTTGAGTTAGCGCCAAACAATCAATAAACAAAGATCACTCATTATATTAAATTCGAATACAAAACCAAATCAAATGAAAAATGCAATGTGAAATCTCCAGTGGTAACGTGTGTACCCGTTTGGGTTGCTGTCTCGATGACATTAACGGCGTAAACGCTCGGCGTTTTCCGGCGAAGGGGCGTGTCATGCTTTATGTAATTAATTAATTTGCTTGTTTAGTTCCGATTTAAAATTACTTATTTAACTTTGGTATTATTTATTTAAATTCACTCATCATTGTAATTCATCGAATGGCTAAACAGAATATCAATATTTTATTTTATCACATTGATTGATTACTCTATTTGTGCTGCGAGGGAACAGTGCAGCGGTTACAAATTTGTTACTTTATAGCACCATCCCGGAAGTGCGTGCAAGGTAATGAGAAGTAAACTTCTTGCAGGCGTTACTAACATCAGTCCTCCATGAGTGTTATATTTACTACATCTATTTAATGTTTCATATGGAGCTAATGATGCATATTAAAAAATTCAAAACATTAAATCACTATTTCTATTTCAGGAAACCCACCAAAATATAAACTCTAAGTCAATAAATATGAAACCGATAACGGAATATGAAGCAATTATTTAAAAAAAAACATCTGCTTTTTAATAGAAAATTGAACTCTAAATGGTGTATTAAATGAGTACATAAAGTTTTTGTTTTCTTTCTGTTTACTACCATAATAAATAAAACCTCATTAAATATTGAAAATAAAGTTACTTTATCCTCTATCTTTTTCACATGCAACAAAATATATGTTTTCTTTATTGTTTGTATTATTCACGAAGGATATTAGCTGTAGGTGGTAGAGTCACGATGAAGTAATTACTTGTTTCAGTATGAATGGGTCGGCTCGTCCTGGGTAGTACCACCCTCTCACATAAAACCGCCGTGAAGTAACAGTGCTTGCATTGTTGCGTTTCGCTCGGTCAGTGAGTACGCTGGAGGCTCACCTACCTTCCCCTTTTCCCTCCCCTTCCTCCTTGTACACCCTTCCCCCTTTCCCCCAAATACAGACTAGTAACGCACTAGCAGCTCCCCTGGTGTTGCTAGTGTCTATGGACGGCGGTGATCACTTAACACCAGGTGACTCGTACATTCATTTGCCTCCTGTGACATAAAAAAAACTTAAATTCATATATTCCTTACTTTATCTTTTTTTAAATATAATTGACATGAGACAAGGTTTCTTAATATCTATTTCAGTCAACTTGAATAGGATGTTGTCAATTTGCTGACGAAAATAGCTCAACGGATGGGAAGGAAAAACGGGGGCGACAATTGAAAGATTGGTCAACTTAAATTATACCCGCTTATAACCCATTCATCATTCTAAAGCCGTTGTGAATTCACGTAATGATTGTAAAGTTGTACTAATGTAATACGTGAATAATAATAGACAACTTTAAACGTAGGAGATAAACTTTAAATTATTCTATGTAAAAATGTGTAAATTATAAGAAGTTACATTTACATTTTTATCAAATGTGTTTGTTCATAATACATAGAATTTAAAAATAATATTCATAAGAGAAATATCGTTTTCGTATTTAAAACATAAATAAAATAGATATTCAAGTGTGTTCGGTACTAGTTTGAAAACATAACTAATATTTATTCATAGTTTACTGCAAAAATGGATGAGAATCTCAATGTGGTCGACGTAAGATTATCTCTTCAGAAGTTCACGTATATTGATTATACCATATTTATAATAATGTTAGTGATATGCGTTGGTATAGGAATATATTTTGGGTTTATAAAGAAACAAAATTCGATACAAGATTATTTATTGGGAGGTAGGAACATGAACCTGGTACCAGTTTGTTTTTCTTTGGTAGCAAGGTAAGGAAATATTTTTGGCTTTGCTTATTAGGTAACGTAAAAAATTAATCTTTTTGTTTCTCGAAATACTGTTGACTTAAGATGAGCGGTTAATGCACTCAGCCGATAAACAATAAGCTCAAAGAAGAAACAATTTAATTTTTGTCCTGCTTTTATTACTATTAAATGCTTATAAATATTTTAGACATAACCCGTGTTAGTTCAAAAAAGTTAAATACGTATTGAATACGTGCTTTAAAAAGGTTTCGTTTTAAATACACCGTGCTCGCCCGAGGCAAGTTCGCGTTATCCTTTTTTCGCAAGTCTAACCTAAACTAACCAAAGCGAGACAAAAAAAACAAGATGGCGAACAAGCAGCGAGCTCGGTGCATTTAAAACGTGACCTTTTTAAAGCACGTATTCAATACGTATTAAACTTTTTTGTAATAACACCGTATGTTATGATTGAATCAAGATGAAATTATAATCATATGTGTCTCAATTTAAATCAGATATAAATAATGAATTAAGTGATAATTAATTGAGAAAATAATACACTAATCTATAATATGTTACTAGTTTCATTTCAGGTATATCTTTACTTGGGACTCCAACTGAGATATATTTACACGGGACGTCTTACGTTTTTTCACTGATCGGCGCCTTGATTATGTCGATTATATTAACTTATACGTTTTTACCTGTCCTCCATGAATTGAAGTTAACATCAGCTTATGAGGTATGTTATAGTCTGTATGTATTTAAAATTAATTAGTAGTCACCATGTGGTTAAAATTCGATCATAATACATTTTTTGATGGCACGGAAATAACTGTTATCATCTTTTTTTAACCGACTTCGAAAAAGGAGGAGGTTCTATGTTCGGTTGTATTTTTTTTTATGTATGTTAATCGATATCTCCGTCAATTGTGAACCGATTTTAATGATTCTCTTTTTGTATGATTCGGCTATAATCCAAGGTGGTCCCATATAAATTTGAATAAAATATTCAACCCCTAAGGGGGTGAAATATCGTTTATTTGATTTTCACCCACTTCGTGTCTACGTATATTCCTGTACTTGAAACCGATTTCAACAATTTTATTTGAATTACCGAAACCTGGAAATAGGTGTTCTTCAAATTAACAAAAAATCCAACCATAAGGGTTGAAAATAAAGGGATGAATGAAGCTTATATGAATAAATGAACTTCCCCATAAGCTAAATTTAATGAAAACTTGGAACAAACTGTTGTAGTGATCCAAATATCATTTAATCAATCCTGATTTGATCATGAAAATTGAGAAATTGGAATGGAACTCTTCAACGGCTTACAGCAGCTATCTTATGTTTGGGTACATATGACTCGTTTGATCAGGATTTACATGTGGGGTTATGACTGTTGAGGCAATTCCCGTGGAACGGACATTAGGAAAGATGAGGTTCTGAAATTCGTTCACAATCAACCTAATTTGACCAGTTGAATCTAGTACGGTGTAATATCATGTTTGTTTGTCAAGTTATGAACTTATTTTATAATTAATTAGAACCATATAAATATATTTATATACACTAAAAATGGAAAAATAAAAATTTTTACAAAAAAAAATTGAACCGACTTCGATATCAAAAACTTATAAAGCACTGAAAAGTGAAAAATAAATATATTATTAAATTAATGAAATTAAATAAAATATATGAATTTTTGCGCTACCTACAGATATATTGGAAGTCGGTGCCAACCGAAATTTCAAATTTGTTGCAGGTAGAAAAGTATATTACATTATACCTATATGTAAAATATATAGAGTGGACTTCGTACCTATGTACATATGATTTTCGGTTGGCACCGACTTCCAGTATATCTCTAGGTAGCGAAAAAATTCATATATTTTATTTAATTTCATTAATTTAATAATATATTTATTTTTCACTTTTCAGTGCTTTATAAGTTTTTGAAATCGAAGTCGGTTCAATTTTTTTTGTAAATTTTTTTTTTATTCTTGCAGCCTAAGCTCGTCAATTACTTGTAAATACAAATAAAAAAACTTGAGAGGTGTCAAGGGACACCCGGATGGAATGAAGTTCCTTTTGAGTAATTAGTGAAGGAATTGTAATAAAATTTTATTTTTATAAAAGAAGAAAAGACTATCACGATTGTTTAATTCAATATGAAGTTATGCTTGTTTTAAGAAATTACCATTATTAATATTACACGCATGGCTTGCTAAATACATACGTTCTGATATTGTAATATTAAAATATGATTTGTTTTTGAATTTATTAAAATTATGACGCGTACACTTGCTAAACACACAAAATGTGTAGATTATAAAGCGTATGACTTGGTTAGCACAATAATAAAGAGAGGTTATAGTGCGTACTTGCTAAAAATACAAAAGCATTTATTATTATCTGTATATAATCTCTACTTACCTAACTCCATCAGCAATATCCGGAACTTGTGCAGAAACACTGTCAGGATTCATTATTATTATTATTTTTTATTATTTATAAAAAACCTGTATACACTCAACAAAAATAATCGTCGCGACACCACACTGTTCAATGCGAAATAGAAATGAAAATATCTGGCTTGCTTTCTATAAGAAAGAGAGAGACAGAGAGAGAGACAGACAGAGAAACATGCGACGCCGCACAGCTTACAATAGCTTACTATAACAAAAAGTGTCGTGACAACTTTTCGTAAGAATTTTTTCCGTCTAGCCCCCTTTCACAACGCGCGATAAGGAACTTCGTTCCAAAAAATCCGTTGATAGACAGAATTGTATTGAGATGTCTGATCTCTTTAAATTTATGTATAACTGTTGGAAGTTGGAACAGTCTCAAGAAAATAATAAACTTCATTAATAGAGCGTCTGAAATGGACTGTTACACTATATACTTATTACGTAATAATCATAGTTAACTTCTTATTTTTATACTTTTTCAGAGGTTTCAATTGTGTAGATTATTGTATTTGTTTTGTAGATTAGATTAATTAGAAATTCAATTAAATTATTTGTTTCGCTTTCTTGCTGTTAGTAAAGGAATGAAATTTGTTTTTTCTTTTTATAATTTCCTTTGGCTTACACATATGTCACAGATACAATATAATTTCACAGTATCTGGAATTGCGATATAACAAGCGAGTAAGAATTTTTGGTTCCGTGTTGTTCACTCTCTATCTGGTGAGTTTTATTATTCCTTTAATTAATACAATTTCTTTAGTCTTAATAATTGTTTATACTTTTTTTTTAAATACCGTTTCAAGCTTTGCTTCAAAATATATATAAATTGAAGTTACTTCTGACTTTGATTTAACGTCTATTGTAATTATTGGATACATTCGGAAGCTTTGAAGTATCTTTTAAATTTGACTGTGTAATAAACTTTTAATTTTGACATTAAAAATCGAAATGCAACATATAATTCAGTGTTTACAGATTTATTATATGCTAGCTATGCCCGCGACTTTGCCCGCGTGGAACCTTATGTTAAAATTGGGTGATTAATAAAATCACATGAATATATTGAGTCTATTTACTTATCTACTTTTCTTTCGTACTTAACTCAAATTACAATTACAATAACTTTTGAAAGCGTGGATGGGTTTTAATGAAACGATGACTAAATTATTCTCGAGGATATGCTTTATGATTTTCTTGTTGGTATTACATACAAAAAATCAGACAAAATGTATTTTATTACTTATTTCTAGACACAACAATTTTTTTCACGTAAATCGAATAAGCACAGACACCATAGATATACATCTTTATTATTAGAAGATTCTGTTCGAGTTCATTTGATGACGTTATTGTTTGATATAATTTAATAAAATGCTATTTCATATTCTAATATTTACTTTCTAATGTGTTGATTGTGTGTTTATTTCAGATGGCATGGTTGCCTATTGTTATTTTTGTACCAGCTTTAGCTTTTAATCAAGGTAATGCTTATTTCCCAGTCACATATTTTAAAATAATAAGCTTACATATAATACACAAATGTCTTAATTTACAGTTACTGGTATTGATGTACATACAACGTCATCACTAGTATGTCTAGTTTGTATATTTTATACATCCTTGGTAAGTGGAAATTAAATGTCGAATAGTGAGTAAGTTACTGAATCTAATTTAATGATCTTATTGAGCAAATTTTTAGGGAGGTTTAAAGGCAGTTGTTTGGACCGACGTTATCCAAACTATTGTTATGATAGGAGCTATGATTTTGGTTAATGTTAAAGGCACTCTCAATGTTGGTGGTTTTCATAAAGTCGTTGAGAGAAATTGGGACACGGGCAGATTAGAATTCCCCTCGTAAGTGTGTATTATTGTATATTAAGTAATTACGATGCTACATATAATAATGTTAAAGTGATAGATAATACAAAAAATGTACGTAACTAGCTGTAATCTTCCTTGTACATTACGACCATCTAATTAAATAAAGTAGCAGCTAGACAACTGAACAACTCTGTTTCAATTTTGGTAATATATCTAAAGATCTTGCTAATGTCTACTGTCGCACTCAATTCTTCATGGAGACTTTTTAACCCAAATTTTTCACTATTCCTCGTGACTTTTCAAACGTTTTCTTTCATACAAACCTTGCCCTGATATACACAACAACAAAAAAAATTCGTTCTGCTATGATGCGCTCACATACATTCAGCAGATTATTTTTATTAATATAAACGAATCTAAAGCGTTTGGTTGAATGCTCGTCCATCAACTATGTATGAATGGCTGGATACAGTTTAATTTGGTATAGAAGTTGATTATTTAGTAGAATATGACTTAGTCTACTTTTATGGCGATGAAAAAAGTTGAACGAAGAATACATTAAGAGTTACATGTTCTCTAGTCGATTTCAACAGATTAGAAAAATGAAGTACCGTTCTCCACTTTCAGGATTAATTTGAATCTAACAGAACGTCATACAATCTGGTCAGTTTCTATAGGTTCAACGTTTTATTGGATTGGAAATATTGCGGTCAATCAATCAATGATGCAAAGGTTTCTATCATTGCCTAATCTACAGCTGTCCAAAAGGTTAGTAGAATTATGAGTTAACAGCTTTAAAGTTAATGGAAATTTAACCTATCGTGAACAATACGTTGTTTCGAGATGAAAAGTAACCAAGGCCATTTACTGCATTCCTAATAATTTGTATGCAAAATTACACGATTATTGGTTGATACTTAAGGCGTGTAAAAGGGTAACACACAAACAAACATTCACAACTATAAGTTAAGATATTTCTTTGGAAAAAATACTTTCACGAGTGGGTAGACAATAGTTTTAGAATCTTCAAAAACGTAGTCTTAGAACAATGTTCTAGTCAAGAATCAATGAAAAACAAAGTATCTACGATTTTATTAATTGATTTCGCTTTACATATGGACTGTAACGAAATATTGTAATGTAATTCTATGATTTAAAAGAAATATATCATTTCATGCCAATTTTAGATAAAAACATCCTCCATGACTGGTTATAAACACAATTTAATATTAATGTTATTCAAAAATAGAAAAAGTATAATAATTTAAAATTATTTAACCATACTTTCTTTTATTATTTCACATTTTATTGCTTTCAGAGCCATTTGGGGTTTCCTTTTTGGAGTAATACTAATTGTATTTATATGCGGATACAGCGGGCTCGTCGCTTTTGCAAAATATCACGACTGTGATCCTTTAAATTCTAAATTGGCCGTTGCTAAGGATCAGTTACTACCTTTATTAGTAATGGAGGTTATGTCAGATTGGAGTGGAATGTCAGGGTTATTTGTAGCAGGAGTGTTCAGTGCTGCACTTAGGTAACAACATTTTATTTTTTAAGTTTCCTTTAAGTATTTAAATAAAATTGTTTGTAAATTTGTTTCAGTTCTTTATCGACTGGCCTAAATTCCATGGCTGCTATTGTCTTAGAAGATTTTTGGAAACCATTTTTCAAAGAACCCTCGCATAGAAACGCTCAAATTTTGATTCGTTCGGTTGTTGTTATATTAGGTGTCATCAGTGTTGGTAAGCCCGCACACCAGATTAGGCACCCCTCGGTATCGGCTCAAGTCTAGGTTCGATCCCTCGGCAGGGAGCCCTTGAGTGCGTTACTTGCGCGATACAGTGACATAAAAATTTACATCACTGCTACAACACTACACGATCACCCCCACACACGTGCACGCCTACACGCTTACATATGGAAGTGGAAGGGTTTTATTTTTTCCCTTATCGAACTGGAAAAACTCTAATTTTCCAAAAAAAAAATATATGGAGGGGTTGTTGAGGCGTGTATGCTTGGTACACATACGTCTCAACAACTCAAACATATATGAATAGTTAGCTAGGTTAGCTAAGATAGGTCGCGAGTTTGCATGTAACAGGCAACAGCCAAGCCGATGTGTGTCGTGCACCATTGAGCTAGTTGCCCAAATAAAATCGGCTGAGTGCCTTAAGCGCTCGCCTTAGTAGTTCGGTGAAGCTGTTAAGACCTTGCTAGGTCAATAGCGTAGTCAGTTCGAAAAAAAAAAAAGTGTTGGTAAGTTTTTAGCACAAGTTTTAACATGTTTGTTTACCATGAAATAATTTTTGTACTCTTTATAGGTTTGGTGCACGTGGTAGAAAAATTAGGAGCAGTGTTACAGTTGACAATGACTCTTTCCTCAGCGTCAATGGGGCCTCTAGTTGGAATATTTCTTATGGGCATGTTTTTACCATTTATTGATCCTGTAGTGAGTAAATATGCTTTGTGTGTTTTTTATTGCGTTCTTTATTATTGTCATATGTGCTTGAACTAAGAACTTATATTTTCCAGAGCGCGTTATTTGGCGGAATAACAGGGCTAAGTGCAGGTTGGTGGGTTGCAGCACAATCACAATTTGCTCAAGTGAAAGGCCTAATAAAATATGAGGGCAAAGAAAGGTTCACTTTTAACTGCAGTTATGTATTTGACGAGCCGAGGCAATTTGCAGTTGAAGAAACACAAAAGTTAGATGTTCATATTATTCTTCCAATATAAGAGATTTATCAAAATCTATGTATAATAATGGACTAGTATCTTTTTTTAATTTGATCGTATTATTAACAACCTATTGTTTTATAATACGAGGTTTGTTCAAAAAGTATCGCGAATTTTGAATTTCCGCGGGCTACGTGTATTTGATTTTTTATTTTTTTTGTAGCGTTATGATGGTACTCATGTCCCTTACTTATGCTGCCAAGGTCGGCCATTTTGAATGTTTAGTTAGTTTTTAACGGCTGTTGTGCTTTGTTTTGACTTGTCTGCGATTTTTATCTATTCAAAAAATGGATCAAAGAATCTGTTTCAAATTTTATGTGAAAAACAAAATTAAGTGCGCAGACGCATTCCGAATGTTAACTGCAGCATATGGTGAAGCTACTTTGGACCAAAACAACGTTTATCGGTGGTATAAAATGTTCTCAGAGAGCCGAGAAGATGTGAACGATGAACAGCGTGCCGGACGCCTGAGCACTTCATCAACAGAGGAAAACATTGATAAAGTGAACGAAATAGTATTGGTCAATCGATAAATCACCGTTAGAGAAGTTGCTGAGGATCTAAACGTATCGACTGGCTCGTGCCATTCGATTTTAACCATTGATTTGGGCATGAATCGGATCGCCGCGAAATTGTTCAATTTCGATCAAAAACAGCGTCGCGTTAACATCGTTGCTTGTGCGCGAATATTTGGCCAAAACCAACACACTAATGGTGCCGTAGCCACCGTATTCCCCTCACCTGGCCCCCTGTAACTATTTTCTGTTCCCAAAACCGAAGAGGCCCATGAAAGAACAACGCTACACTACGATTGAGGATATACAGACGGCATCGACGGAGCAGCTGAATAAGATCACAAAAAATGATTTCTTAAGTACTTTGAGGGTTGGAAAAAACGATGGCACAAGTGTATTATATTCTAGGGTGATTACTTTGAAGGGGATAAAATAAATATTCATGAATAAATAAATACTTTTTGAAAAAATACAAAATTCGCGTTACTTTTTGAACAGACCTTCGTATACACGTCTTGATAAATAGTAGAAGTTATTAATTTTTTAAATTATTCACTAGAAGGTCTTTTATTTTTTCAGTGCGATTCCATACTTATACCGTATTTCGTATTTGTGGTTTACATCGTTTGGCTGTATTATAACAATCATCGTAGCTTGCGTCATCAGCTTGAGGAAAACGCAAAAACTTGACTACGATAACAGATTGTTCGCACCTGCATTGCAGAAATTTCTAGAAAAGCGAGGATCGGTGAGCAATTATTCAAACAAATTTATTGTTGTTGCCTTTTTCAGCGATCAGTATAGGTTTCATTTATGATTATAAATACGAAATCAGTTAGTGTAAACTAGTACTATGATTAGTAAAAATATATTATTGTGTTACAGGAATACCAGACGGATTTAAAAATGGTACATATGTAAAACAATTCCTCAAGTGCAAAAATAGAATAAATAAAATAAATGTATGTTCCAATGGTTTACTAGATAAATCAATATTTCCTAGAAAATATATTAAATAAATAACCAATTCATAAGGAGTATAATATTTTATTAGGTAAAAGATTATTTAAATTGTTGTAAATTTAAAGTAATGCTAATTAATTATTGTAAAAACATATAAAATATTTTACGTATTTTCTGCCGTACTGTAAAAATAAAGGCTATGCCATTACCATTGGTTTGTATTGATTTTCATTTTTCTATTATTAATATTTCCCTTTATTTAATAAGGATAATTTTCCTGAGTGTTGACTTTAAATATGCCAAATCTGTAAAATAAGAAAAATTGAAAAAGAATATTGCTTCTGTACATTTTTCAAAATGTATGCATGTTTTTTATCGAGGCGTGACAAATTGACTGCACTGTACTTGATAGTAAGCACATATAACCCTAAAACAACGTAACAATCCTAAAATTGAAGCAATCTATTTGAAAAGCACTACCTTATTATATAACCCAGTACGTAGGTCATCGAATAGTTATACAAAATTAATAATTAAACAGTGCTCTGCAAAATTGTACTTTAATTCATGTCTCGTAATGGTGAGTTTAAATTGGTAATATGACACACTAAAGCAATCTGCAGAAGTAAAATAAATCTCACCGTGATTTTGTCAAGTCACTGTTACCCATCGGATAAGGATCGCCTAAACAAGTATCTCGAACTGCATCGTTATATGTAGCACATTCATAAGCAATTAGGTGATTATATTTCACAGAGCTAGCCATATATTCGATGGCGCGATTGTGTGAGCATGGGCTCGCACTGCAGCCGTTCATGTTCGTGCCACCGTTGGGATAGAAGTCCGTGTCACCACAAACGTCACGGTAGCCAAGGATACCGGCGTTGGTGTGAATGATTTCAACGTATTTTCCATCTGTAGGGGCTATACGATTACTATCGTTTTCCCATAGAGGACCGGCCGGGTCCAAAGCTGTAAGCATGTGTGTATATTTATCTATACAAGTTCTCGTTGAATGGTCAAACTTTGACCAAAATTCATTAATTTCTCAAGTTTCGAAATTAAGGAAAAAACGACATTTTCTTTTATAACGGTAAAGATTGTCCGTATGAACGGTGGTAGTATCTGGAAATGACACTCCTCTCTGTGCATCCACTAAAAACAAATATAACTACACATCTATGTTAACAAAAATATGTATAATGAAAAGATAAGCACAATCGAGTTTCTTGCCGGTTCTTCTCGATGACTGGGTTGTTTTCCAAACCAGTGGTAGTCTTGACGTTCGTAAGCTTCTTTTCCTGGGCTAAATTGAATAAAACATTGGGGTCTAAGGGGTGTCAAATAACATCATGAGACTTGAGACACCCAAGCCAACCTCACCGGCACGTGGTGCACCCTGCTGAATAACGAACGAGGCAATGGCGAAAGCGGGGTGGTAGGGTTTTACAGCCTGACTGGGTCGCAACCACCATGTATATGGCGAAAAAGCCCGTAATAGTGATTCGCTTCTGCGCGTCGCGTTTCGGGATCAGCCTGTGCATATCCAGCTTTTTTTTGCAGGCCGGCATGATAGTGGCGACCGGCGATGGATAATGTGTCAATCGGTGGTCGCTATTATCTTTGGATTGCACTGTGTTTACCATCAGACATAGTGCAGTCATTTTGCCGTGCTACGATAAAAAAAAGCATTTTTGATTAAAAGAGAAATCTGTTGAGAGTAAGGAAGATGTTCTTAACCGTTTTCCTTCTGTTTATTTATATGCAGATAATTAATGTTATTGAAATAATATAGGAATTAACATTAAATATGGATACTTAACTGTGAAAATTATGCTATACATTAGAGAAACTTGGTCTAAGACAAATGTTACTGGAATACGTTAGGTAATAACAGTTAATTCAATGTATTAATATGATAATTATTAGGCTAGATTCAAAAGTCATATAACGGCCAGTTTTAGAAAACTATTACTTAAATTACTCGTCTTCGATTGACTTTTTTTATACCATAGGAGGCAAACGAACAATTGGGTCACCTGATGTTAAATGATCACCACCGTCCATAGACACCAAAAGAGTCAGAAGTGCATTGCCAGCCTGTGTTGGTGGGGAAGGGGGAGAGAAAGAGGGAGGGGGAGGTGGGCTTCTTGCACTCTCACTGACCGAACGAAACACAACAATGCAGGCACTGTCACTTCACGTCGATTTTCTGTGAGTCGGGTGGTACTACCCCGGGCAAGCCGACCCATGATGAAACCAGTTATAGCTTCAGCGTGGCTCTACTACTTACAACAAGTACGAGTATACAAATATTTTACAAATGCTATATATTACATACTTACAAGTTATTCTTTTAACTCTGGAATCAGTCTCTCTTCCTGCGCTTCCAACGAGATGCCCACCAAGGCTGAAACCTACTAAATGAACCTTCTCGTAGGAGAGTCCTAGAGTAGTAAGCCAATTGATAAAGAGTCCAAGACCTCTTCCAGCTTCAGTTACTCCTCTTTTCGCAGTTATATAGTCCTTATTAGCGAGTGGACTCCAATCTAATACTATAACGTTTACGTCATTGTCTTGTAAGAACGCTAGAAACAGACAAATTATCTACCGAAATTTTCCTTGTAAATCGCTTTAACGGCATGAAAATACGTTCAGTAGGTTTTGAGTTTATCACAGATAGACAGGCATACAGACACGGTAGGGAACTTCGTTATATAATACGTAGTGATATTTGAAAAAAATACAATTTGTACATATTAATTAATTTGGAACAAAACTTTTTTAATTATTGGAGTAAGTCAGAATTATATTCATATTTTATTCTTAAATTTTGTCTTAACATATAAAGATTGAAATATTAGTATTTACCTTCAGTCAAGAGAACATTCATATTATTTGCTCCATGCCCTTTCCAACCATGAGCTAGAAATACTGTTGCTTTGTTAAAGTCCAAATTAGAGATCAGTACACTATTATTGTCGCCATATACAAGCACTTGTGGTGTTGTTGGATTAGATCTACCATAAAAATTAATATTTAAAACAATCATTCTAGAGTTAATATATATTTAATTATTTACGCGTGTGTGTATTGTGTAATGCACGGAAATATATATTTTCAGTCCAAAATTAATAAAAAAAACCTGCCAGCTATAAAAAAGATTTCTTTTTAAAGCACCTATATTGGAGCATTATTGATACCAGACCATTAATACTGGCAAGTACCACGTTATCCCTCTGGACAATTTCTAACGGTAGTAGGGATTGTGAATGATTCAGACTCCACTAAGAACCTAGAATCGTTTAAACTGGGAAGGATAATGTAGTAATATATCTTACTAAGCATGTTTTATCTATATCAAGGTGAGCATGTCTCATAGTTGTTTGGCCTTAATCTATTATCTCCCTTGAAGGTATAATAACTACACGGTACATCACGAAAAGAATATTTTGTTAACTGTTTGTGTTTGCTGTATCGTATGACTGTTATTCGTCTTCCTGTCAAACTCTCATGTTTTTTGTGTAGAATGTATAAAGTGTAATGTATAAATGAGATGTGTGTAGTCCATCAAGAGGGCTGAAAAGACGGATTTATCAGTTTCTCTAACTACTTACTATCAAGTAACTTGTGACACTAAACTATAAAGTATTAGACATCGTTCGCGACTGTACTCACTTAAAAGTAATTTTAAAATATTCCTCGGTGACAGTACATTTGTTTTTGGGTAAAAGGACATAATACCTTTTATTTTAGCTAGGGCGTAAAAGTGTAAAAAACAAATAAACTCACATTCACATTTCTAATTGTAGATAGGATTAGGTTATTAGAAAGTAGTGGTACACATAGCTAATTAAAAAATTACGGACAATAAATAAATCATGCCTGCATAAGGTTTATGGTAGTTAATAATTACTATAATTAATAAAATATCTGATCATGTAAAGTTAACAAATCATACCATTTTAAACTTTAAAATTACCTTGTGAATAGCCAGTATGCATTATTTTTAGTAGTTCTTAAGTAATTATTTACTAATATTTCATCGTGTAATTCAAAGGTATCGACTAGATGCATGATCCCATCACCATCTCCTGGGAAATAGAAATATCTGTCGCCCTCTTTGTATTCATCCGTGAGGTTGTCAATACCATCGGTAGTGTAAACTGTATAAAAATTAGATTTGCTTTTTATTCATTGCTTTCATTTTGTTCTACAGAACATTGTAATAGATCAACTGTATATTGTACCAGTAATTTCACTAAACGTTATGAATAACGGCCGAGTTGCCTTAAGCGCTCGCCTTAGCAGTCCGGTGAAGCTATTAAGGCCTTGCTAAGCCAATAGCGTAGTTAGTTCGAGAAAAGAAAAGGCGTTATGAATAAAAATATTTATTTCACTTAAAGTGGATATGGCTGCTTTAGTCTGTAAATTGGACATTCAAACTATAATGAAGGATATTCTTTATATTTGGTAAGTTTTTAAGTTAGATGACCCTTGTATAAGTTAATTCCTGTTTATTCTCGTATGTTTATTACATACTAGTCTTTATTATATACTAGCCTCTGCCCGCGACTTCGTTCGCGTGGAATAGATACGCTAACACGAACACGCAGTAGTTCTCAAAAGAAAAAAACATCCCGATTTTGAAACATTTTTCATCTGTGCTCCGCTCCTATTGACCTTAGCGTGATTATATATAGCCTATAACCATTCTCGATGAATGAGCTATATAACATTGAAAGAATTATTCAAATCAGACCAGTTCCTAATATTGCCCCCTACAACGTCACAACATCACAACGTCACAAACTCACAAACTTTACCTCTTTATAATATTAGTATAGATTTTGTCTGTTGAAAGAAAATAAGGGTTAAATTACTACTGAAACTGAATTGAACCGAAAATTGTTGTAAAAAGGTTTGGTAAACATATCGACTTTAATTAGTTAAATTCACCGAAAGATACACACATACCTGACAGAAGATATTAAAATATATCGATTTTTTTCAATTACTAAAATATAAAGCAATTGAAACGGACTGATAATTAACGTTTTGGATTTCATACAGATTGGTTAATTCGAAAAAAAAAACTGCATTAAACAAGCTAGCTACATTAAATTAACATTCTGTTCAAAACTGTGTATAAGTAGGCAGAGGTACGACAGTAAAGTACATGAAAGAAGAAATAAAGAAAAAGTCTTTATTGTTGAAAAACATCATAAACAACAAGATAAATCATATACAACATTAATCATAGTACAACTGAGTGGCACTGCAACGTTGATTATCAATGGGATGCCAAAGTAATACACGGACGTGTAATCGGTGTCTTGACAAAATATGACAGGACTTATAATATGTAAACAATAAATAATAATAAAAAATAAACATTCAAAAAAGATACAAAATGTGCCTGTCGAAAAAGCGTCTAACTATCTCGGCTACACAGTGGCTATATCCTGTGGCTACTACATCTTACTCCTCTGTTTCTGAACCGATTTCTTTAATTATTTTTTTTTCTTTAGACGATACTAAAGAATAATGTGTATTATTTATCTATTTCGGACTCATTTAAGGATTACATCCATATTTGTTGGTACAACATCACAAGTTTACAAGTTAGTATTAGTAATAATAATAAATATATATAAAAACGTTTTCATTTTAATATTGAAAATAATGATTTACGGTCGATTTTTTACCACTAGTTTATTATTTGTATATTTAATTTACCTGATGTAGTAAAGAGTACAAGCAAAATGCACTTCATAGTACTTACACTTCAATACTGATTGAATACTATTCAGTAATTGCTTTTATAAGGTCGCCTATTATTATCTTCTCATCATCATCTTATCGTCAAGCAAATAAATGACAATAGTAATTTAACCTCCCTAGTACATCTGTCCTTTACAAAGTACGTTTTAAATATAAGGATCTACCACCTTTGTTTTAATCAGTAACAATAAGTATAAGTACTTGGGCGACCGAGCCTTGCTCGGTTCTTTAAAAAACATTAAAAAAAATTTTTTCATGAATAAAATCTAGTTAGATCGATTTATCGTCCCCGAAACTACCTACATACTAAGTTTCACAGAAATAGATGACGCCGTTTCCGAGATCCTGAATATATACAAATATAAAAATATACAAGAATTGCTCGTTTAAAGTTATCAGATAGATAATAAGTCAGCCGCAGTGTGATTTGTTTACATCTACAACGCAACACGTGGTTTAATGGTTCTCAAAATTAGTGTCTAGTTAATACTCTTCATCTTAAGTTCTCTTTGAATACAAACAATAATATTAAAGTTTGTGTTACTTACTGATTTTTTTTTCAAACGAATGTGCCATTTTCTAGAATCCTATATGCGAAAACATATAACTGGTGTATAGAGTCTGTGTATTTTAAATACTTGTACTAAATCACTGTTTGTTTTCCGAATAATTAAAAATAAAATATAATAAATCTGTGACAATTTAGAAAAGGAATGCGACTTTGTATACACAATTGAGGAAATCACTTCGCAGTAAAACTGTCTCTCTCTCTTGGGATCCTATGTCCCCAAACTGTCGGGGCAGAGGGCAGGCACAATGCTTCTCCATTTCGATTTGTCGATGGTTTGACGCTTCACCTCACTCCAAGTAAACCCAATTTTCTTGGACTCTGCGAGCATAGATCTTCGCCAGGTTTATCTAGGTCGACCACGTTTCCGTAAAATTGTTATTAGGCTAAATTACAAAATGTCTTCATTAATTATTATTTGCTATTAGTTGATATAACTACTAAACTGTTGATGGTTCTTCATTTTATTATTTAAATTTGTACTTATTGTTTTATTTATATTGAGCATTGTTTAAAATTAGTTCCCTGGAAATTTTAAAGAACAACCTTAAATTTAGATCGAATGTGAATTATCGTCAGCTTCCTTTGGAATAAGTTACTTTTCAGCTTCTTTGAAATAAGTTTCTAGTTGTTATGCGTTGTTGGAGAGCTAAGAAAACGGTTGTTTTTAATGTAATCTGCAAGTCAAGTTTCAATAACATGTTATTTTTTTGGCATTCTAGTGTAAAATTACCAAAAATATATTGAAATAATATCGTTTTCCGTCCCGCTTTTTTAAATATGGACTGATAATTGTTGTCTTAATATTGATAAATAACTAGTTTAATCATTTATATAAACCAGAAGAAAAAATAAGATTTCCACTGACACTTTTTTTTTATTAATTTGTGATGTTTGGCCGAAAGTTTTTGTACTGGAGTAGTTTTTATTTAAACCTTGTTAAACTGGTATCTAGTTGCTTAAGACAGATAAGCAGTGTATGAAATTTCTGTCGATGATTTTTCTCTTATCGTTTTTATGCCTCCAAATTCGTTAATACTTGGGCATAATTAATTATTGATAACATATCTAAATCACATTATATCGTTTAGTTTTGATTGTTCACGAACGTAAATTTTGCAATAGTGCGTAGGCATAGGCTGTGCTAATCATTATATGCTTTCACCGATTTCTGTAAATACCAATCCTGAAAGAAAAGCTCCTTAAATTTAATAACACGTAATTTAGTGTAGTGGCAATCATATGCGAAAGTTAGAAAACATTAGACAAAATCGGAGGAGGCTATTCAGAGGGGTTCTCATTTAAATAAATGAAAGATAAATTCTATATAAATAATAACAATTGCTAAATTAACAATTAATAATATAAATTAAAAAATAATAACGAGAAAAAATACAACAAAAAATGTTTTAAATTAACAGATTATACAATAAATAACTGTTAGAGATTGTAAATAACCATTGTAAAACGGTATTGAAGTAAGAAATAATAAAAGATTTATTTATTACATTTTTATTGGTAGTAAAAACACGAATGCAGATGCTAATACTCGATCACGGCCTACCGTATAAGCACTATCAGCGTGAAGTTACATAAAGAGTGTTGTTATATATTATGGTAAACGCTGTTGACTTGGAGAGGTCTTTACAGCTTCACCGAACTATTGAGGCGAGCGCTAAAGGCACTCAGCCGATTTGGGATGTTTGGGCGCCTAACTCAAGGGTACACGGACACCTCGGCTAGGGCTCTCGCCTGTTTTGTGCAAAAATCGCGACCTATCTGAGCTAACCTAAGCTAAGCTATCATGTGTACTAAGCATGCGTGCCTCAACAACTCTTATGTGTACTTTGTGTCGGAAAAAATCCTCTAAACTATTGTATATAGAATAGGATAGAATAGGGAAAAATAAGAGTAGAACTCTTTGTCGTTATTTCTCTGAAAAAGAAAAGCAGTGTGTAAGCGTGTAGGCGTGCACGTGTGTGTAGGTGATGTGTGTGACGTTGCAGCAGTGATGTAAGGTTTTGTGTCATTGTGTCACTGTATCGTGTGAGCAGCGTACTCAAGGGCTCCATGCCGAGGGAACAGACCTAGGCTTGAGCCGCTGCCGAGGGGCTTTAATCTAGTGTGCGGGAGCGAAATCCACCCCCATAAATAGTGCTATTTACTAGCTACTCTCGAATTCAACCGCATGGAATTTCCCAAAACAATTTGTGTTCACTAGAAACGTTCGCGTGGAGTTTGACGCTGCTTCTTTAGTTTATTATATACTAGCTGACCCGTGCAACTTCGTTTGCACCAAATTGGTTATCACGCGAAAAATTGTTTCTTTTTTTTATCGTAGCACGGCAAAATGCCTGCACTATGCCTAATGGTAAGCACAGTACAATCCAAAAACAATGGCGACCACCGAGTGACACACTATCCATCGCTGGTCGCCACTATCATGCCGGCCTACAAAAAGCTGGATATGCACAGGCTAATCCCGAAACGCGACGCGCAGAAGCGAATCACTACTACGGATTTTTTCGTCATGTACATGGTGGTTGTGACCCAGTCAGGCTGTAAAGCCCTACCACCCCGCAAATAAAACTGATACCCGATTGCAGCCACAACTACCGTTTCCAATTGTGAATCCAAACTATCCAAGGATTCACTTAAACATATACCCAGATTACATGTATTCATTTTTTAAATAAACCTAGTACCCATTCGTAGCGTCATCTACCAGGATCAATTAAAATAAAAACTAACCTACATAAAACTGAATAAACATCTCTACCACTTACTTTATCATAACTATCTTCGACTTGTATTAAAACCTTTTTATACTCCATTGTATTAAAGAAAAATATATGAACACCGTATCGAAGCGTCAAACATCCCGCCGAAAACGTCAAATGTCACTTGCTTGAAACTATTGTCTAAGAGTTATAAACTGTTTCAAAAACGTATTTCAAATATATTTCCAATATATTTTTATAAACAATCTCTGTACCACTCACAACATAGTACTTATCACCTTCAAACCAAGCCAGTTTTATACATCAGGTTCAATCCCTCGGTAAGGATCCCTTGAGTGCGTTGCTTGCGCGATACGGTGACACACAAATATACATCACTGCTACAACACTACACGATCACCCCCACACACATGAAACGCATGAAACACTGAATGATGATGAATGAAACATGTTACACATGAAAGTGGAAGGGTTTACTTTTTTCCTTATCGAACTAAAAAACTCTCAATTTTCCGATAATAAATATATGCAGGAGTTGTTGAGGCGTGTATGCTTGGTATACATATACGTTTCAACAACTCATACATATGTGAATAGTTAGCTAGATTAGTTAAGATAGGTCGCGATTTTGCATGCAACAGGCAACAGCCAAGCCGAGGTGTGCCGTGTACCCTTGAACTGGTTGCCTAAATAAAATCGGCTGAGTGCCTTAAGCGCTCGTCTTAGTAGTCCGGTAACTTATATACGTATATAAGTTAGTGAAACATGCATGTGTACCAAGCATGCGTGCCTCAACAACTTCTATATGTATTTTGTGTAGGAAAAAATCCTCTAAACTATGTAGGATAGGATAACAAAAAATAAGGGTAGAACTCTTGTGTCACTGTATCGCGTGAGCAGCGTACTCAAGGGCTCCACGCCCAGGGAACAGATCTAGGCTTGAGCCGTTGCCGAGAAGGGCCTAATTTGGTGTACGGGAGCGAAATTTAGTCCCAGACCACGGCGGCGTGATCTGCGGTTATGCGGGCGTGGGTGAGAACACGCTCTGTTTGAAGAGACAGGCTGGTACTGATCGTTCGCTGACGTGATTGAATCAGGAGGGTCGGTAAAAATGTGTCGCGGTCGTCTTCTATACTGCGCA